>JARACY010002706.1:0-40061 GCA_029255725.1 Scrobipalpa atriplicella
TGCATGCACCTTCATACAAAACTCCATCACATCACAGATTTCTCGCGGATTTAATTCGCGCGAAAAAAATCGCAATGCGTGCTAGGCCTTACTGGGCACGACAATCCCCCTGCCAAGCATGTGGCATGGATGAGGATGGAAAATTGGGGATTGGGGACAACACAAATCTTGCAGTAAACTTTGATAAATTATACAACTAAAGATTGGAACTTATAACTTACTTACGGCCGTATCAAACCAAACTACTCAAAAATCTTTAAAGCGAGATTAAACCTAGGCTTTTTCTCGGTAAGATCTATCTACCACCAACTTTGTCTCCACCACCTCTAAATAGAAAAAGGGCAAACCCATTATTATTAAATAAAGTTAACAATGTGTAGATAAGACCCGGTATATCCATCGTTATCGCCGATAGCACACCGGCTCCATTGATGAATATTTCCGACGCATAATTAATTTGTCAATCCGTCTCATTCTGAATACATAACCCGCTGTACACTCTTCTGCTAAAAAAGTTACAATTTCTTTTCATCTGCAAAAATTTGCAATCTTAAGTCACAGATCAAATTACGAAAATGAATGTCTCATTCATAAAAAAAATTTTGGTACCTGCATTTTTATCTACTTTTTGAACTATTTGATAGATGTTTCGTTAGCTTTGATTTATTTCAAATATCGTCTATTTCCATCTGTCCCATCAGTCCATGAGCTTAAGTATGTTCCAAAGCACTCCACTGAACTCGGTGTTCGACTATTTGCATCCAGTTTCAGCTTACCACCAATCTTAACTTATTCCTCCTTCTGACAAGAGGGCGTCCCATTCAACATTTTTCTAAATATGCATAAAATATATGCACCTAAATTTTGTTTCGTTCCTCCATATGACAGGAGGGCGCCCAGACAGAATTTTCCTAAATATGCATAAAATACTAATATAATTATGCACATTTTTATTTTGTCATACTTGCAATAATATTGAAACGACTGTACTTCCTAATCACTCGTAGCCAAAGTTGATAAATCTCTCCAATGCATTCAGAACTCTATCTCTGAAAGTTTAGGGTTGAAATACGGCTGAACTAGCCTAATTAAAGACATTTTGTTTATGTCAGTAGGCTAGTGGAACTGCATCTTTTATTAAAGTGTGCTTCATTCTGATAAATCAACTTCTGCCTATAAAAGACATCAACGCGCTCCAAGATTTTTATTTTTATTAAAAATTATATATATAGTATTCTAACATAACCCTAACATATAGGTAGTAATATTTGAGCAAAAATTTTAGGGTTATGTTATGTTACATTACAATTAATTTGAACAATTTTAATGATGTGTTCTATTTAAAAAACTAAACAACTTTTTAACTCACAAAAAATATTTTTTTGTGCTTTCATACCAAATAAGATATCGATAAATTTGCATAGAAGGTTTACAGAATATTTGCATTTAAAATAAAATTTCATTGTATAAAGTAACTAAAAATATATCTACGATAACTGCACCTTCAAATACATACCATGAGTCAAAGAGCAAACCACCAAAATAGTAGAAAACATAAAAAATAACTAACTCTACAACCGGAGGCCATGTTACATAACCACATACATTCAAACCGGCACTCACACACACGTAGCAGAAGAAAGCGAGCATCCACAGGGTCAAGGTCAGTTGGGAAATACCATACTAACTCATACATTTGCCATACAACCTGCTCGGTGTTTAAATTGATGTCTGTTTGAAGTATGGAAATACCTGGGAAGTCTTATTTAAATAAGATGTTACTAAAAAAAAAGGATTTGAATTGATTGATTGACCAGCAAATTTCCAGCAAAATCCATACAAATATGAAAAAATTATACGGCACTTGTCTCTTGTGGCGTGTGAGTTTTAGAACTCTTACGGCACTATCACTTCATTATTGAAAGCAACACGCTCAGCAAAGTGGAATATCAATGGAACTGGTGATAATAATTAAGCTTCCTACCAAAAATAGAGGAACCGATCAAATATTCTGCGTTCATTCGCGTGATGTTGTGGGAATTTCGGTAACGATTACACACACCCAAAACTCTGTAATGTCACACGCAGCAGAAACCGCTTTTATTAGACATTTCATGCTCTGCCTATTCCGTAATTTATATGGGAGTGATTTCGTGCATTATCGACTAGAATGTCAAGGTATTTGAAAGTGCGTAATATACCTCATAACATAAATTTTAACATTTATGGGCACGACTTGATTGACCGATACATAAATTTGAAGTAAACTATAACACTCGTAAATATTTACCTTTACAATGTTGTCATTGTTAACTCTTTAACTGCCTGGAACTTTTCAAAACTGCCTAGAAAAAGAAAAAAGTAGCCACTACCTTGTGAACAAAATAGAAGATATTTTATTTTATCTAATACTATGAACGCAAGAGGATTGATTAATTTTGTAAGTAATTAACTAATTTGATCCAATCTATAGTTACGATAGAACTATTGACAAAAAAACCTAAAACTTAATCTACAGTTTTTTTTAATGAAGATCCAAACATAGGTATGCTTCAGAAATTTTCAGATTGTCAAAATGTCATGGCACAATATAACCCCCCTTCGCTTTATCCTACAACATTTTTTGTGTTTCTTATGATTAATGTATTAATGTCCATAATATCAGTTGACAATTGACTATACAGTTCATAACTACTGTATTTATTACAACGATTTATTGTTAGATTATAATCAGATTTGACCTCGTCCACACCTCTGTTTGTTTAAGATTATAATCAAAGCATATAAATTACAATTATTGAACTGTACTTATGTATCAAAGAAAGAAGTGGATCAAAAATATAACAAGATTGTGTCATTTCCAATGTGACTCATCTTTATGTGTCATATATTTCCTATACCAATCATCTATTGTTTCTATGATGAAAATACAATATTGTTTTGGTCCAAATGTTCAAAATTTGGGTTGGTACCTACTAAATGGTGTTGTACAAATTTGTCTGGCTCTGGCTAGAGTCAAGAAAAGCAAAAATATTTTAAACGGTTCATCAAACAATAATTGCGTATGTCAACAATTTGTCATTCATACTAATAAAAAAACACGCACTAATAATTTATTATGCCACCCGGATTTCCTTCTGATCCAATTCCTTGTTCTAATCAAGCACTGGACAGACATACAATCTGATAACACGATACTATTATCATGAATAGTTGACAAGTTATTTTGATTATGAATTTAATTAGAAATAACTTCGAGTTTTTGCAGGTTAACTTCCTAACTACAAGGTGACGACATTATTAGATTAGGTTTAAAAAAATCATAATCACGCATAGGATAAAACTTTTTTATATGAATTAAATAGTCAAATTTGGTAAATTTCTCATTTCCAGATCGAACTGTGTTGGAAAGACAGATTACTTACATTGCCTGTAACATTTTGATTTAGCCAAGTGCTTAAAATACCATTCAACTTAAATGGTTCAGTAAATAGGTATTTATTTCGCATATTCATTGACGACTTTTTCGCTCGTAAAAGTAGTTTTCAAAATTAATTATTTCACTTTCATTGCTTCCTTTTATGGGCTCACTTCAAGGCCCAAATACCAATAAACGCCAAAAGAGTCGTGGTAAAGTTATATAATATGTGTAACAGTAAACAGGTTCTTTATGTGGTAGGGTTTTGTGCAAAGCCCACCAGGGTGACCTAGCAAAAGTGTTCGAGTTTTTGGACTTGGCCTGTATGGCCTGGGAGCTAATAATATTACTGGCACATGAAATATATTGTAATTTAGGTGATGGACTGACACCCAGTCACTACAGCAATATACACCTTCAAACTTGTAAGACGTGGCGGAACGATTCGACCTTTATTTGGTCCGTTGACGATCTGCTAACCCCATTAGGGATACAGGCGTGATAGTATTGTATGAAAGGTGAACTTGTATTACACAAAGCATTAGCAGTTAAAATCAAGTCCGGTTCACTGAACCTTACCCAATAACTATAACATTAAACAGGCTGTGACAGTTTGACCATAATTTAGCCATAATGGTGGCTAATTAGATTGTGTAGCTTAAATTGACTTCAGTGTACCGGAGCTCTTACTTAGGAGGTCATAGGTTTAGTGCAAAACGGGGAGTCATTTCATTATTTATTTATTTAACAGTCTATTTGCACATAGGAACGTACAAAAGACACGAACATAAAAAAACAATAACACAACACTAAAAAGAAATCTCTTCCAGCTGACCTGGGGTAGTAAGAAGTGTGACTGCATTTTTTAGCTTGAAAATAGAAAACCAAACCAGATACTTAGATTAATTTTATGACTACTACACTTTAAATACTGCCTCTGTCATTAATTTTTATTTCTCTAGTATTTATTTTTTTCCCTAGATCTTTCATTTGATTAGTTATCTTACTATTACTTTTATTAATACACTTACTTAATATAGAATAAATTTATTCCAAACTCCGTGAGTGGTAATAGTATGAGTAAATTCATGAATTTATAATAAATAGATATGATGGATCGAACAAGAATACAAAAAAATCTGATGTATGAACAATCACTGTTTCTATTTTACAATGTGTCAATACCTGCCCAATCAATAAAATCTAAATAAAAAAAAACATGTACGAGTTCCGGTTTAGTTGATCGATAAGCTATTTATCAGAATTGTTTTTGCTGAAGCTTGTTATAAAATGGGATTATTATATAATAATAATAATCCTTCTCCGACCGTTTTCGGTCATGGCGACTGCTTTGTCGATTTCTATATACTAGTTTTGGCCTTCATGCGGATAAGTATAAATGAAAGATCTAGGGAAAAAAATAAATACTAGAGAAATAAAAATTAATGACAGAGGCAGTATTTAAAGTGTAGTAGTCATAAAATTAATCTAAGTATCTGGTTTGGTTTTCTATTTTCAAGCTAAAAAATGCAGTCACACTTCTTACTACCCCAGGTCAGCTGGAAGAGATTTCTTTTTAGTGTTGTGTTATTGTTTTTTTATGTTCGTGTCTTTTGTACGTTCCTATGTGCAAATAGACTGTTAAATAAATAAATAATGAAATGACTCCCCGTTTTGCACTAAACCTATGACCTCCTAAGTAAGAGCTCCGGTACACTGAAGTCAATTTAAGCTACACAATCTAATTAGCCACCATTATGGCTAAATTATGGTCAAACTGTCACAGCCTGTTTAATGTTATAGTTATTGGGTAAGGTTCAGTGAACCGGACTTGATTTTAACTGCTAATGCTTTGTGTAATACAAGTTCACCTTTCATACAATACTATCACGCCTGTATCCCTAATGGGGTTAGCAGATCGTCAACGGACCAAATAAAGGTCGAATCGTTCCGCCACGTCTTACAAGTTTGAAGGTGTATATTGCTGTAGTGACTGGGTGTCAGTCCATCACCTAAATTACAATATATTTCATGTGCCAGTAATATTATTAGCTCCCAGGCCATACAGGCCAAGTCCAAAAACTCGAACACTTTTGCTAGGTCACCCTGGTGGGCTTTGCACAAAACCCTACCACATAAAGAACCTGTTTACTGTTACACATATTATATAACTTTACCACGACTCTTTTGGCGTTTATTGGTATTTGGGCCTTGAAGTGAGCCCATAAAAGGAAGCAATGAAAGTGAAATAATTAATTTTGAAAACTACTTTTACGAGCGAAAAAGTCGTCAATGAATATGCGAAATAAATACCTATTTACTGAACCATTTAAGTTGAATGGTATTTTAAGCACTTGGCTAAATCAAAATGTTACAGGCAATGTAAGTAATCTGTCTTTCCAACACAGTTCGATCTGGAAATGAGAAATTTACCAAATTTGACTATTTAATTCATATAAAAAAGTTTTATCCTATGCGTGATTATGATTTTTTTAAACCTAATCTAATAATGTCGTCACCTTGTAGTTAGGAAGTTAACCTGCAAAAACTCGAAGTTATTTCTAATTAAATTCATAATCAAAATAACTTGTCAACTATTCATGATAATAGTATCGTGTTATCAGATTGTATGTCTGTCCAGTGCTTGATTAGAACAAGGAATTGGATCAGAAGGAAATCCGGGTGGCATAATAAATTATTAGTGCGTGTTTTTTTATTAGTATGAATGACAAATTGTTGACATACGCAATTATTGTTTGATGAACCGTTTAAAATATTTTTGCTTTTCTTGACTCTAGCCAGAGCCAGACAAATTTGTACAACACCATTTAGTAGGTACCAACCCAAATTTTGAACATTTGGACCAAAACAATATTGTATTTTCATCATAGAAACAATAGATGATTGGTATAGGAAATATATGACACATAAAGATGAGTCACATTGGAAATGACACAATCTTGTTATATTTTTGATCCACTTCTTTCTTTGATACATAAGTACAGTTCAATAATTGTAATTTATATGCTTTGATTATAATCTTAAACAAACAGAGGTGTGGACGAGGTCAAATCTGATTATAATCTAACAATAAATCGTTGTAATAAATACAGTAGTTATGAACTGTATAGTCAATTGTCAACTGATATTATGGACATTAATACATTAATCATAAGAAACACAAAAAATGTTGTAGGATAAAGCGAAGGGGGGTTATATTGTGCCATGACATTTTGACAATCTGAAAATTTCTGAAGCATACCTATGTTTGGATCTTCATTAAAAAAAACTGTAGATTAAGTTTTAGGTTTTTTTGTCAATAGTTCTATCGTAACTATAGATTGGATCAAATTAGTTAATTACTTACAAAATTAATCAATCCTCTTGCGTTCATAGTATTAGATAAAATAAAATATCTTCTATTTTGTTCACAAGGTAGTGGCTACTTTTTTCTTTTTCTAGGCAGTTTTGAAAAGTTCCAGGCAGTTAAAGAGTTAACAATGACAACATTGTAAAGGTAAATATTTACGAGTGTTATAGTTTACTTCAAATTTATGTATCGGTCAATCAAGTCGTGCCCATAAATGTTAAAATTTATGTTATGAGGTATATTACGCACTTTCAAATACCTTGACATTCTAGTCGATAATGCACGAAATCACTCCCATATAAATTACGGAATAGGCAGAGCATGAAATGTCTAATAAAAGCGGTTTCTGCTGCGTGTGACATTACAGAGTTTTGGGTGTGTGTAATCGTTACCGAAATTCCCACAACATCACGCGAATGAACGCAGAATATTTGATCGGTTCCTCTATTTTTGGTAGGAAGCTTAATTATTATCACCAGTTCCATTGATATTCCACTTTGCTGAGCGTGTTGCTTTCAATAATGAAGTGATAGTGCCGTAAGAGTTCTAAAACTCACACGCCACAAGAGACAAGTGCCGTATAATTTTTTCATATTTGTATGGATTTTGCTGGAAATTTGCTGGTCAATCAATCAATTCAAATCCTTTTTTTTTAGTAACATCTTATTTAAATAAGACTTCCCAGGTATTTCCATACTTCAAACAGACATCAATTTAAACACCGAGCAGGTTGTATGGCAAATGTATGAGTTAGTATGGTATTTCCCAACTGACCTTGACCCTGTGGATGCTCGCTTTCTTCTGCTACGTGTGTGTGAGTGCCGGTTTGAATGTATGTGGTTATGTAACATGGCCTCCGGTTGTAGAGTTAGTTATTTTTTATGTTTTCTACTATTTTGGTGGTTTGCTCTTTGACTCATGGTATGTATTTGAAGGTGCAGTTATCGTAGATATATTTTTAGTTACTTTATACAATGAAATTTTATTTTAAATGCAAATATTCTGTAAACCTTCTATGCAAATTTATCGATATCTTATTTGGTATGAAAGCACAAAAAAATATTTTTTGTGAGTTAAAAAGTTGTTTAGTTTTTTAAATAGAACACATCATTAAAATTGTTCAAATTAATTGTAATGTAACATAACATAACCCTAAAATTTTTGCTCAAATATTACTACCTATATGTTAGGGTTATGTTAGAATACTATATATATAATTTTTAATAAAAATAAAAATCTTGGAGCGCGTTGATGTCTTTTATAGGCAGAAGTTGATTTATCAGAATGAAGCACACTTTAATAAAAGATGCAGTTCCACTAGCCTACTGACATAAACAAAATGTCTTTAATTAGGCTAGTTCAGCCGTATTTCAACCCTAAACTTTCAGAGATAGAGTTCTGAATGCATTGGAGAGATTTATCAACTTTGGCTACGAGTGATTAGGAAGTACAGTCGTTTCAATATTATTGCAAGTATGACAAAATAAAAATGTGCATAATTATATTAGTATTTTATGCATATTTAGGAAAATTCTGTCTGGGCGCCCTCCTGTCATATGGAGGAACGAAACAAAATTTAGGTGCATATATTTTATGCATATTTAGAAAAATGTTGAATGGGACGCCCTCTTGTCAGAAGGAGGAATAAGTTAAGATTGGTGGTAAGCTGAAACTGGATGCAAATAGTCGAACACCGAGTTCAGTGGAGTGCTTTGGAACATACTTAAGCTCATGGACTGATGGGACAGATGGAAATAGACGATATTTGAAATAAATCAAAGCTAACGAAACATCTATCAAATAGTTCAAAAAGTAGATAAAAATGCAGGTACCAAAATTTTTTTTATGAATGAGACATTCATTTTCGTAATTTGATCTGTGACTTAAGATTGCAAATTTTTGCAGATGAAAAGAAATTGTAACTTTTTTAGCAGAAGAGTGTACAGCGGGTTATGTATTCAGAATGAGACGGATTGACAAATTAATTATGCGTCGGAAATATTCATCAATGGAGCCGGTGTGCTATCGGCGATAACGATGGATATACCGGGTCTTATCTACACATTGTTAACTTTATTTAATAATAATGGGTTTGCCCTTTTTCTATTTAGAGGTGGTGGAGACAAAGTTGGTGGTAGATAGATCTTACCGAGAAAAAGCCTAGGTTTAATCTCGCTTTAAAGATTTTTGAGTAGTTTGGTTTGATACGGCCGTAAGTAAGTTATAAGTTCCAATCTTTAGTTGTATAATTTATCAAAGTTTACTGCAAGATTTGTGTTGTCCCCAATCCCCAATTTTCCATCCTCATCCATGCCACATGCTTGGCAGGGGGATTGTCGTGCCCAGTAAGGCCTAGCACGCATTGCGATTTTTCTCGCGCGAATTAAAATCGCGAGTGGGGTGGGGGGGGAAATCTGTATGTGGAATCTCGCGCATTTTTTTTCCGCGAGTGCATGCACCTTCATACAACTCCATACATCACAGATTTCTGCGGAATTAATTCGCGCGAAAAAAATCGCCCTGCGTGCTAGGCCTAAAAGCTAAGATTATATTTACATGGGACTCAGGTGTCTTTTTCTGACGCTTTTAATGGTTTTAGCTAGACCAATTTCTTGTTTAGGAGTATAGACCTATCTATTTTAATACCTTGTATATGTAGCCATACGATTATAGCGGGTATTACTTAACACGATATTGAAGTTGACTCGCAACAGGAAAGTAAAGATTAAATACGAGAAATGTTATGTAGAATTTCTGTTATAGTAACCATAGTTACTACACTTGTTAATTGTATGTATTAGCTATGAAAATTAAAGGAAATATGTACATAGAAACTAGGAAAAATACAAGGTACTAACTACTTGCAAGATACGCATTTGCATAACTGAGCAGAATATTGATGGAATGCATATTTTGAAAATATCTCAGGTAATTATTAATGCGGGATTAAATAATTGAAGTCTACAAAAAGATGATACGTCTTATCACGTTGGTAGAGGCACCGTGACCTACAAGTTTATACAGCGAAGCACTGCGTGTAAATAATACTTTCGTATTTCTGTCTTAAGGGACCTCCGGATAGGAAGCCCAAAGTTAATACTAACTAGAACACAGAGGTAGTACCAAACTATGATCATGTTAGCAAAGATGACACGTCTAATCACGTCGGCAGAAGCACCGTGACCTAAGTACGGGTTAAGCAATGCGTATAAATAATACTTTCATATTTCTGTCTCAAGGCCGGCTTATAGCAAATGACAATTTTATTTCGATTGCTCAAACACATTAAATGTAAACTGTAGTTTAACTGTTTGTTCATTGGCCAGTTTCATAGTCAACTGCTGAAGAGCAATATGTGAGGAAATCTTACGGCGTGCATCTTACTTTTGGAATTAAGTATGTACCTAGTTCATTTTAACTATGATTCATCGTAAAATATCGAAATGGAAAGTATTTTATAACTTCTTCAATTGTTCTAATATACTTTGTGTTTTTTTTTTAAACAACGATTTTGAGCTTTTGATTCTAGTTTGGTTAATTTTCATTAATTTTGATGATGTAGATAGTTGATTGATGAATTGTAAGGGCCGTATTTATAATCAGCTCTCAAGAGTGACAGCGAATTTGAGTTCGTATCAGAAATGTCATTTCAGTACAAAACAACCTGTCAAATCCATACTTAATATTGCACTCAATCTTGAGTTCGCTTTATAAATACGACCCTAAGTATGGTAATTTTTCCACCATCACTAAAAATTTCTCTAAATTTCTGTTGACCCACCACTATAAATCAAACATTAATATTAAATCTAACTAAATTAAGGTTATTAACCACATCACGTAAATAATCACGTGTGAGTAATTAAGTAATATCTGATATGACCGTGAAATGCGTGAAAACGTGATTCTACACGTGTGTAAAACTTTCGGAAAAATCTCAAATGACCACCACAAAATTAGCTTGCATATAAACCCCAATGTTAGGCAAACACGCCAACAATTATCCATTGCCTAAAACTGTGGAATTTCCATTAACTTGCTCCGCGCATTTGAATGTAAATCATTTTCTTAGAATCTTGCACAACCTTTGCAAGACAATGGTGAAGGCTGAGTCTCATGAGGATGGCTGTCAATTTCCTTTGAAGTGCAAGTCAAGCTGAATAGGGTTAGATGTCAAGGACCTTAGGTTTGAAATGTTCAAGTTTCAGTTTTGAGCACTAATGGTTTCCTTTGAACTGATTATTACATCATGCAGGTTACACAATTGACTGCATGATTACTGCGCATGTATCAGGACGTATATTAACTACAATATAATGGATGGACTGACAATCCGTTTTACCAACAATACCTAATCCTACCTAACATCCTAAGCTCATCAAAAATTTGTCTCGGTGTTTTTATACCACCTAATAGGTGTCTGCTGATCCTCTGATAAATAAATGGCTTGCTAGGTAAACATCTCACTCAAGCTGGTTTTTATCAACATTCCTTAAAATTGGAAATTCCTATCCAATCCAGTTGTTAACAAAAAAAGATATAGGTTGGTATTTGATATCAACATTTAAATTCCTTAATTTAATGAGGTACGCTCTGATATTCGCACAACGAATAACTCCATTTTGATAAAACTATAATTATTTGACACAACTTAAATGAGTTAAAATAGTTGTATTAAATAAATATGAGGTACCAACACACACATACATATTTTCAATCAAATCGATAGATCATAATTCTAATATTTCTATAACGGAGAGAATTTATATAAGTAGGACTAACTTTATATATGTGTCGAAGCTATAAAAAAGAATTCTGGGTCAATAGCACGAGGCTATGACTAACTAGACTACACTACACAGGTAGTAATAGATTTCCAAAAAATATTTCGTCTACAGCTTGTAGCTGTACTTGATAATATTACAAGTTTATACATTATATTTAAAAATATAGCTAGCGTTTGACTGTCAAGTATACACTATTATATCGCCTATTAACATATTCATGTCAAATATGTTACATCCAAAATTTTAAGTATTTGATGGTTATTCCGCTGCATTACAAAATTACCTTTTTCCACGCTGTAAAATATTAATTTAGTTAGACTGATATGGCAGTTATTGGTGCGAGTTGTTATAATATAATAACGTGAAACATCTCCAGGAGTAGATCAGTCCTAGTTTAATTTACATCTATTTGAAAACTCGGTTTTTTTTAATAAAAAATGTTGATTGGAGCAGAAAAGACTGCAAAAGCAAATTAATTTTAAATTAAATAAAAGTTACTCAAATTAAATATGAGGGGGGCACTTAATTTGGAGCGCTGTGGATGAACCCACCTCGATAAAAGAATAAAAGTAAGAGTGAAGTTATATGACTCACCATTTTTACAAGAATAGTAATTGTTATTGAATTTGTGTATGTAATATTTTTTAATGGCAGTAAAAGTTATAATTGTTTAGTAAATAGGCACTTCCAATATACTAATTATATGTTTTTTCAATAGTGTCTAATTCTACTTTCAGATATCTTCAGGATAGTTAAGTATTTTGACAGCTGTCAATCCTTTTGTAGAATGTTATATCTTTTACATTTTTCTTTGACTAATTTAAATTAGTGACAAGACTAAAATAAAATTTGTTTTAATTACACATAGCCGGACTCAAAATCTATTGAAATTAATATTGTTTGTTTAGACTTAAGTATTTATGACAACAAAAAATACTACTGCAATAATTATCATCACAGAACAAACAAAATCGAGTTCAAGAACCGAATCAGAAACGAAAACAACACATAATATCAATCAGAATGCAGTTTCGCCTAAAACGGAATATTACGCCAATGTGTTTCACTTCATAATGCATTCATTGCTGCTTCCAAAAGGATATCAAGTTCAGCATTCCTTTCTTCTGAAGTAATGGATACCGAACTGTAGTTCCGCGTGTCGTTCGTGGGTGGTATTGTGTAATAACTAATACCACGTTCGATATGCAACTAAGGATCTAAGAAGTAGGTTGGTAGTGTGTTACTGTGGTAAATTGTTGGGAATTAAAGTTGTGAATGAGTTTCTGGATAAGGAAAGTGATAATTTGCTGCAATTTTAGTAGTACTTCAATAATGTACTTGCTTACAATATTACAACTAGTCAACTAGACTAAAAATATTTCTTGGCTATCTTTGCTCGTGTAATGCCAGGTCAATAAGCATCACCCCGTGTCTTCCAGGGGGTAAAAAGCTAACTGAACGAAATACCTAAAACTATCGTACCAAGCGTGAGGTGAGGAATATGGCAATCACTACCCGATCAGGGTAGGTCCATGTCCAGCAGTGGACTTTTTACGATAATATAGTTCGAGTAGTGTATTTTTCATCTATTTCAAAAACAAGTCAACAAATAGAAGTATGGTCGGCAATAGCGACCGCGCAATACATGTCAATAGGTGAGGTGCGCACGCGACGCGGTGTCAAGTGCGAGTGACGCAAGTGAAAGAGTCGTTGCTACATAGAAGGCAGAAGCGCTTCACTGGGTAAAGTGACTAAGGCCCGTATTTATAATCAGCTCTCAAGAGTGACAGCGAGTTTAAGTTCGAATCAGAAATGTTATTTCAGTACAAAACGGCTTCAAACCCATACTTAATATTGCTCTCAATCTTGAGATCGCTTCATAAATACAGGCCTAACTATCTTCGCTAGGCATGGGCTGTTGCAAAGACTGAGTGGACAAATTATTGTCTACCAACTATATAAAAAAACGATTTTTTTTTTAATGTTATAAGTACAGTGGCAACTAAGCACACGGCCCACCTGATCGTAAGCAGCACCGTAGCCTATAACACCTACTACTGCTATTCCACTAGATCCTAGTAAAATAGCAGAATGCGTTGCACACCGTGAGACTAAGGTAGAATGTCTCTTGCCCTTCAGACCTAACCACAGAAGTGACAGAAGTCAAGCAGAAGCTTGGAGGCAGAAATAAGCAAGAGAGTATCAATATAAAAAAGAAATTTCTCACAACCGGATCTTACACCAGCGAATGCCAAAGACAAGATAAAATAGAGTAGACGGACGATGCCAGAAAGCAGATCCAAACACTAGGCACCATAATGCTAATTTTAATAAAATAGTCATTTAAATATAGCAGTAGTCAATGTTACAAACTCACCAAGAGAAATGTCCGGAGATTTAGGCTGAGCCTTTTCATTTTTGTCGCCATTTCCGCCGATGTCGTATTATTATGTCTGTAACAAAAATATTGAATCATTTAAGTACACACAAAAAAAATACTGACTTATGTGAAATACTATATTTTATGTATAAAAAATGCAGCGCTTTTATAAAATTTGCAACTTAAATTAATATTTTACATTTAATAAGAAGGGCCCAGTTGCAAATCCCTAATATACTTCTAGGTTAAGTTAGGGATTTTTTTCATCTGGGTCCTTTAATTTAAGTTAGACACTTATTATTATTCATTTGTTTCTACAAAAACCCGTCAAACCCTCAAAACTTGTCAGACGTGGCGGATCGACCTTTGATAAGGTCGTTTTTGCTCTGCCTACCGCATTAGGGATAAAGGCGTGATTTTATGTATGTATGTGTATGTATTTGTTTTTAAAAATTGACAAGAGTGATCCTTGACAGAATCATACATTTAAAACAGCAGATATTACAACTAACTGCGATTAGTTAAAGTATGGGTAACGCACTCAGCCTATATCACCAAGAACCTTCAAGTCAAAGTCCTTGGGTTTAAGGATATGTAAATCAGTCGGGCAGTTGGCCAGAAGTCACACTACGTAAGACCAGTACGTTCAGTTTCCATGGCAAAACGCCATAAAGCATGGGATTCACGTCTATATGCGCAAGAGTGGATAGATGGTATCAACAGTGATGGCCATCGGCCGTGAAGCGGACCCAGATTCGGGCTACTTGGTTTTAGTACATTTTTACGACTTGATTAGGCCTTTTCTAAGGAGTATACATAAGTAACTTAAAACCTGTCTTGTGTCGTACTTGTCTTTGGCCCGTATTTATAATCAGCTCTTAAGAGGGACAGCGAGTTTGAGTTCGTATCAGAAATGTCATTCCAGTACAAAATCACCTGTCAAATCCGCACTTAATAATGCTCTCAATCTTGAGATCGCTTTATAAATACGAGTCTTTGTGTTATCTATTGCGTTGTATGAATACTTCTTTATGTGCAATAAAGTATTTTTATCTTTTAACTGGCATCATCTTTCAAAAATAGCTATTACTGAAATAATTAGGTTAATCTTTCTCTTTCAAGGCATACATTTCGGATTGCCGTCAAATATACCTGAAACTAGCTTATTTATGAAGATATTTTTTTAAAGAGACAAGTTTCTGACTCAATTATTTTCAAAAAGTTGCTAACCAAAGCAAATCAACTGTTTAGTAACAAATCCGTAGAGATACTGAGGCTCGTATTTATAAAGCGATCTCAAGATTGAGAGCAATATTAAGTATGGATTTGACAGATCGTTTTGTACTAAAATGACAGTTCTGATACGGACTCAAACTCGCTGGCACTCTTGAGAGCTGATTATAAATACGACCCTTAAAAGATTTTAATAAAGTCTTGAAACCAAAATTGTAATTTCAATATGGGTCATTTTCCGCAAATTGCAATTAAATTGACCTTTTAACTCGACGAAATGCACGATATTACGAATTAATCTTGATCCTACTCGTACTTACAATGATAGCTGGTTCAATGAAAAGGTCAATAAACACAGATGACCTTTAACCACTTCTTGTTAGCAGGTTGTCTTCTTATAGATTATACAAATATTATAAAGAGGAAAGATTTTTTATTTTTGTATATTAGTAACGAATAAACTCAAAAATCTAGATCGGTTTCAAAAACTCTTTCGGAAAGCAAAAATTGTTTTGATAAAATTTTGAAAAGCAGATGTTAGGCCCGTATTTATAATCAGCTCTCAAGAGTGACAGCGAGTTTAAGTTCGTATCAGAAATGTCATTTCAGTACAAAACGGCCTGTCAAATCCATACTTAATATAGATCTCAATCTTGAGATCGCTTTATAAATACGAGCCTTAGTGTGGGAAAAACATAGGCTAAGTACTTTTTACCTCGGAAAAACATCTCATTCCCAAAGAAAAATGTGTTTTTTTTCACGCGGTTCACACTATAAAGGCTGTTTAAATCTCAATATCGTGCAAACAGACTTAGAGTACTTTTTACTTCGACAAAATCCCGTGGGAAAAAACATAAAAATTTTACGTGGTTCTCCGGAAAAACTTATTTAGCCGCAAGTGAAACCGCGGGGCTGAAAGCTAGTGTAAAATTTAAGATTTTTTTATTGGATTGAATATTATGTAGCGTGTAATTGAGTTATGCAAGTAATGTGAGGTAATATATTTACACATGTAAAAACGTTGTCTTTTTTGTATCTCTCACTTTGATTGATGTTATCTTTCTAAGTAAATATGTTTGACATGACATCCTTTTTATGTTACGTTTGAAGAATATCTTGTATTCATAATTATATCTTCTAAAATGTAAATAGAAATGTTCAAGTTGTTCTACAGATGGCATGTGGCATCTAGATATCCCTTAAAAGTGTGAAAGAAGATTCACATAGTTTTAGCAAAGAATCCATCCCGCTGAGCCCTAAGAGCATCCCTTTCGAAGGGCCCTAGTAATGTAGCACTATTATTTAATTCTGTGCTTAAGTTGTAATTCTTGAGGAAGAGTTCGGGATGGAGTTCTTTTAATAAATAAGAGTCCTCAAGGTGGCCCATGTACCTAATTGTTTTAACACCAATAAAATTCGTCAAAGTGATGAATTACATTCGGCATTTCCTTTCCTCATTTCCGTAGTGATTTAAACACGCAGTTAAAACAATTGAAGGTTGTCAGGAAGTGGTAAAAAACGAAGGCTCCTTTCATTTTGATTGTTACCGAATACCGACCACTAAGGTCAAAGAAAGAGCAAATCACATTATGCTAATTGCTTTTTGATTACTTTTAATGCAAAGTCAACAAGTGAGTTGTTTGTCAAGGTTGAGGAAAGGTTTCGGAAGTAGTTTGTTATCCTCAACCTCATGGAAGAAATTATAAAGGAAATGCTATTGATCCCGCACTTAAAAAGTTATAAACTTTTTAACTTTAACGTAAAAGAACTTGAAACAATATTTATGACAATTTCCAATCTTCGAATAAAGCAAGATGTATTCCTTTTTTTTTTTGTCTAAGTATAAATGAAAACTGATATTTGAAAGCAATGCTGAAATACACCAAGATCTTTGCAACCCATTTTTTTTATAGTTATATTTTATTTTCAGCTCTACGAATGATGATAAATATCGCTCCTGCACCATTTATTTCCCAGTTAACTAGTTGCACTTGCCCTATAAGGTAATTGTGCCCACTATCGCCCCTTCTAATGCCCTAACGACTCGTTAGTAACGAGTTGCAGACTTCACGACCACCACATATAGCACCTTGCTCTGCTCTATATTGCAAGTTTGCCAGCTGTGGAAAAATATGTATATTTTGAAAACATTATTTGGCCACTGTAGTAGAATAAATAAAAATAACGCACCTGGAAATTTTGCTGCGTTTTTTTAATTGAAGCTTAATATTACAAGAGGTACCTATTAGAGACTGTAAAGTACTTTTGTCCTACCAGTTCGTCAAAATTTTCCGGAACCGCATAATAAAATTGGACAAAGAAATGTGGTTTTTAAAAATTAAGGCCAAATATGTGTGGTTAAAAAAAAGTGTGGTTAAACATAACTTATTTCTTATGAAACAGGTGGATTTATTTTCTTAAACATACCATACTTAGGTACTCTACAAAAAAATTAAGATTAGATAAGTTTTTTTTTCAATCAGCTGTTGATATGTTAGACAAGATAAGGAAATTATAATCATAGATAGAAATAAGAAACTCTTAGCAGGCAACACTGTTTCCCTCCCAGCTATTACTCAGGCCAGATTGATACCACCTTTGAACTCCTCACATTTCCTATCTGCAGGCGGTCTGGTAGGTTATAGTGGTGGTAGCTATTTTGTATGGAGTTCGCAACCCATTACGCGGGGTATTTATTGTGCTAAGATAATCTCTTAGCCCCTTTTGACCTATCGGCTGATTTAGGACCCCAATTCAACAAGCTGTTGTTTGAAAACAATGTAATCTAGGTACTAGTGTACTAGTGTCATGACCTCATGACTATACTGGCGAGATACCGGCATTACAAAATACGGGAAGTAAAAAAAATGGTGACCAAACTTTAGGGTGTGATCTTACCCATGAAACTGAACAACTTTTCCCAAGGAACATGGTCGAAATATGAAAAAAAAATTGGCCCTCCCACACAAAATGACTCGAGCCCCGGACATCATTTGTATAGGAGGGCCAATTTTTTCTTTCAAATTTCGACCTATGTTCCTCATCAGTTGTTCAGTTTCCGTATTTGTTTTTAACTTTATTATATTTATTTAATTTTCGATGTGTTTTTTCTTTGACCTAGACCAGTGTTGATTGAAGCAAAGACGATTAAGCACACAGAGAAGCACCAGCAGACATTTTAAGTTCCTTTATCGAGTAACATAATAATACATACGAAATTATCTTTAGGTTATAATTCAGAATATTTATTATTTTACCAATCTTTAAAATTTCTCTACTTTTCCTAGGATACTATTTTACACAGTTATGTAGGTATTATGTTATAAACCTAGGTAAAATTTCGGAAATCTTCTAATTATAATCGTGTGAAGTCATTATTATAGTTTGACGATCAAATATTTTTATTATCCTTAAACTTTTACTACATACTTAGTTATGCAACCTAAGTACTAAAATTGCCCAAACGTCTAAACAGATTTTAATAAAATTTGGCAGGATGGTACGTCGTATATGATAACGAGTGGATACAGATACAGGCTTTTCATGTGGCAATATAACTCATACTCACGGGAAAATATTTATGTAAAAAGTTTTTAAAAAGGCGGCGTCTTTGATACTACAAGAGAACCCCATGTCAGAAAGTGGCAATAATATCTGAAATAAACCATACCCAAATTACCCAAAATCGGCGTAACAATAAATTGATAGCGCTCTAACGAACTATAAATGTGACTTTACGGATATAAGTTCTATTTGCACAATAGTTAGAACTTCCAAGTAAGTAAAGTATCTAAAAATATACGAATAACTAAAACACACATTCGTTTTGTACTGTGATTTTCAAGTTACTTGTGAAGTTACAAAAAGAAAACAAATAAATAAAATAACGTAAAAAATATTACCAACATAGTACGCGTTGATGTCTTTTCTAAGGACGAATAGTTCGTCCCATAGTACAATTTTTTTTTAAATTTGAAATGAGTCTGCTCTTGACTCTAGACTTTGGTCAGGGATGACCGTGTCAGAGTCGACGATGGAGCGAGCTCACCCAGAAGATACCTGTTGGCACTGGCAATCTCACGCACCGACGGAACACAGCAAGCTGTTTGGCGCCGGACTCCGGTGAGAGGGTGGTCGCGAGCCAGGCGGCCCCTTGCGGAGCCTACCACCGCTTTGTTTGTTTCAGCCGGACTTATTCACAGGCAAGCCTGTGTTGCCGTTGCCCGGGGTGGACCACTAGGAGGTAGATCCCATTCCACCCCTAAATTACTACGGCAAACTTCTAATAATAATATTGTGTGATTTTTTTCGACTCTGAGATCCGTTTAGACACCATAATATTATATAATTTTGCTTCTGGTGGAACATACGCAAGATAATAATCAAAGCAATTAAAACCCCACGTGTTGTCGGCATTTCACGGTGCTTGGTTCTAAAATAGTTGGATGAGGTATCATATTTTCTAGAGAATTCGCCAATGAATCATATTTTTAACAAAAATATTGAGATCAATTTTAGGTTGTTATACTTTTCTGATTATATTATCCAAAAAACAATATATTCGTTTGCAAAACAATATTTTTATTCTGGTGGAGCGAAAGATCTGAAGAGACTGCTTACTCTTTTCTTAAAGAAAATTGAAACAGATTGATCGAAGGTAAAGCTGAACTGAATCAGTATCTTTCATGAATTTGAAACTTTTAATAGCCAGGCTTCTGTGACAGCCTTGTGAAAATCTTACCAATCAATTAATCTAATCTAACCTAATAGTAGTCGTAGTAGTAACCTAATAGTAGTTAGTAGTAGAAAAGGACCTCCAAAACAAATTGAGGTAAGACTCAGTAGAAATGGTTTGATTGAAATTGTTTTTGATCTTTGAGTTTTTGATTAATGGTGCTATGAATTACTAGGTTAAGTTGCGTTATAATTTTTTGCAAGTTTATGGCAGGACGGAAGATAAATAAAACCTATGTACCTACAATTAATTAAATTCCGCGTTACAGTTTGCTATATTTAAAATTAAATATTTTTATTCCTTCGCAAGATTATTTATATTACAGCATATCTTTCTAACTAGTTTCCGCATTCATAAGTATATAACATTTATATTACAAAATATACACATATTTTTTAAAATAACTTAAGGTACTATTTAGTTTTCGTTTCACGCCAAACTTCATAAAAAGCCGGTCGGAAAATATTGCACCAGAATTTCTCAACATCACTCGATAATCCACATAAAATAGACACCAAAATGTATGATAAATTCTATAAAAAAAACCTACCCTCACAAGCCACAACACAATCCAGATTCACAACACTGTATTAGAACCCCACGAGATCGCGATACGCGCGTGCGGTGCGGTCATGGTGCGCGCGCGCAGCTTTCCGTGCGCGTTGCGGTGCGCTTCGGACTGAACTGCGCGTTCGGACCGCGCTGTGCTAATCGCAGACACACACTGCATAGGCAAATGAGGGGATTGATAGAGAGCTGCAAAAACCCCCTAAGAGAATATTTGCTAATAGTTCCAATGAACTGAGATGACCTGTTCGCACCTGGAGACTCACCTTAGAGAGCGATATCAAGATAACGGGTGACGTGAGACGAAGCTTAGAGACAAACACAAGATAGTGAGAAGTGATGTTTCAATTCTTTAAAACTGATAAAATGCCTCCAACTCCAATTGATGAATGTACATTCAGCAAAAAAAGAAACTGTTATTAAACTGAAATAACAAAATTTGTTAATACTACAATTTTTACCAAAACTAGAGCACAAAATAATTTAAAATCATAGCTATTAATAGGTAGTGAGCGTGTGAGCGTGTGTTTTTCTTTTTACAGGTAAATATGATTCCTGAATTTAAATTGGAATTTTCCTTCATGATTCATGAACTTTAATTTTTAATAAAATAAACAGTCACACTAGAATCTTCACTGTCACACTCCAACAGCTCTCTATAATGCCTGCACCTGACATAACCGAAGCAACCTACTTACAAGGCAAAGAAAGCAATACTTCGCAGACATATTGTTGTCCCCAAGTTAGGAACTGTCTTGCGTCTCTTTCCGTCTTACATCATTAGTCATTTTATGGTGAGATGGAAGCAGTATTAGAGAAAAGTGGCCAAGTTTTGGTAATGGCTTAATAAATCGTTGGTTGATCGCCTTTTGTTTGAGCATTATAGTAAGCGTGGTGACAAACTGACACAATTGATTTTGATTCTTTTGTTATTACTTTTTAAGGTTGAAGGTTGCTTGCTATCTGCAAGACCTAGGTTCCATAATCTTTGTTCAGAATTTCATAATCCTAGGTCCGTAGAGTTTATATGAAGATGATTAATTTCGATACCAAATTCAAAGTTCTAAAACTGATCACATCGCGCCGGACTGGCGGCGTAGGGAAAGTGTGTTTTTAGACCAATCCGATAAATGATATAGCGCCTCCTTATTCAATCAACACATTAATCAATTTTAAATATACGACCATCTTAAATTCACACGCATATATTATTAAAGCTAGGTAATTTTATTTTTAGATAGTGGTAATAAAAAAAATATATCTAAAAAGTTTAAAATCATCTCATTTAAATTCTCCATGCATGGTGTCACGTGAATTTTAATAACAAATGGCAAAACTATATTTTACATTAGAAAACAATGCTTCCCACGAACTGATAGGGGTTGCTCAGCATAGTATTTGATATTATGTAAAATATCAAATACTATGCTTCCATGCTTGACTGGGAGTGATAGAAAAACGTAAAATGTGCCAGCTGCATCTCCTCCCGTGCATGCTGTAAAAATCAGCCAAGGGAATCGAGGGTTTCAGTGTATTGCAATTTAGGCGATGGGTTGACAACCCGTCACTATAGCAATATACATAATCATCATCTGTATTAACCCTCGAAACTTGTCAGACGTGGCGGAACAACCTATGTTTAGGTCGTTTTTGCTCTGCCTACCCTATTAGGGATACAGGCGTGATTTTACGTATGTATGTATGTCAAATACTATGGTGTCTGACCGACCGGCCTACTGGCCTACATTCTGAAAACCTAGGTTTCTAAACAAACTACTCCACCACCATTTTCCCTGCATTTTCCTGCTTTTCCCCTCCATAAGCGGACAGGATGTTACACTTGCGCAGGCGCTTATCGTTGTCACAACTTCTCTACAAACAGTTTGTATGCTGTAGACACAGTGCTGTCCTTGTTTCGTTGTGTAAGATTATTGTTTCGTCGAAGAATTCAAGAATCGACTGTTCTGAATTATTGGGTCTAATAAACTTTAATGGTGGCATTCGTCTAAGAGTACCCCGTATTTTCAGACTTGATGTTTACAAAAACAACACCTCCTTCTATAACCCTGTTGTCAAAATGTGTCGCGACTATGATGATCTAAAAAATGGTAATGCAGATCTTGATTTATTTAACTTTAACGTCTAGCATTATAAAAGATGTCTACGCACATCATTGCTTCTGTAGCTAACAGTAAAAGGTAAAAGTAAAAAAAAAAAACCATTTATATTTTAAATTTTAAATTTATGTTGTAATTTGTACTTTAATCCCACTGTATTTGTTATTATAATTGTTTTGTAATGCTATTTTGTGTTGTTAGAATGTGGCCTAAATTAACTTATATTTTGTCATGCTGTGTACACCTGTTTTGGATTATAGTCTAGATCAATACCTTTATTATTGTTATATTAGGCTCTGTTGTCTACTATCTGTTTGTGTGCATTAATAAAGAAATAAGAAGAAAGATTGCAATTATTCTTATGACCTGTGGGACAACCCACAAGAGTCGGCACTAAGCGTGTAATTACGGAGTAGAGGAGATAGATAGACAAAAAATTAAAATAAAATTTACAGTTATCCCCACTGGGATAGGATGTTTTTTTATATACCGCTGTCGATCCTTCCTGGCAGACGGAGTACTGAAACATTTACCTAAATTTCCTATAAATGCGAAAGTAACTCTTTTGTCTGTTACCTACTTTTGTCCATCTGCTACCTACTACTAGACAACCAGAAGTAACAAATGTAAATAAAAAAAACGGTGATTCATTAGGTACGCTGTCTGCCAGGAAAGAACGACAGTGGTATAGTAGGGTAGAGCTAGGCAGGCACTCACTTGGGACAGGGGATCTTAAGCATAATCAGTTGATTCGCTTTGTATTGTCCTAACCAAACTGGAACAATCTCACCCTCGGGCTCTTGTTCGAGAACCCAGACCATTACATTGAAATGATAATAAATTATAACTTGGTTAATATTTACCTGTTTTTATAGCAATAAGCGAAACAATAGATAAGTATTTTTCAAACTGTTATGTAACGCAATTGGCTATTTAGTTAAGTTATTGTCGTCTGAGGAAAGCAGACTGGAGAAAGTGACTGTCAAAGGTCTTAGGTCTCATGTGTGTATTAGGGCGCGTTCCTATGTGAAATAAGTACATTTTGTATTTGTCCTATCCAAAAAATAAAAAGGATATTTCAATCGGCAAGCTTTTTAAATCACGTCATTGTTTTCTCATAAAAATAATTTAAAAAATCATTATTTGGCACAAGAAACCAACCGACCACAGGATGCAAAAGATCGGGCAAAATGGAAAATATTTAGCAAATAAACGTAATCCGATATGAGAAAAGAATACTTATTTCACCCGCAGTGTAGTTATCTACTTAGTACAAATCATCATCATTTCACAGTCGGCTATCTAGTCTAGGGGATTGAACGAGGATACTAGTTTTTACACAGAGCAAAAGCCATCGGACCCCGCATCCTCCCTAAAAGATTAGGCTTTTGCCAGGTTAGTGACCAACACAGTAGTTAAATTTTTTAAAGCCGCAAAATAGCCTCTGACATGGCTTAACGACCTGAGAATAAACGACCAGTATATTATCCAGATCCAACAGCTTAACGTGCCTTTAGAAGCACAGAAGCCCTTATATTCGGAATGAATAAGCACCTACCACTTGACCAACGAGCGCTTCAATGCTTTGATTTCCCCTAAGTAAGGGAGAGGGTTTTACCAACCAAGACTGCTTCCAAATCCCTGGATCTATTTTTAATATTTTTTTATACAACACAGATGCCGAAAGAGTTTGAGTAGGGTTAGGATCCTAAAGCTATTCTAACCTAACATCAACATTTAGACGCTTCTTTATCCCCAGTAAATATGAGGCAAACGTATTTCTAGTGATTGAGTGGCACATTGCATCACTGGGGTCTAGAAGTTATCGATCTAAAGTGGTTGAGTAGTACATATTTCTTGGTTACAGTTATATGTATTGAACACTGTTTCCTAGATTATCCTTACGTAGTCTATACAGGGTGTAAAAAACTACTGCGTTCCTTTTAACTACATCTTCTACTAAATATACCAAACGACTTTCCCAAAGAATAAAAAAATATCTCGAAATAAAAAATCGCCTTCACCATACAAAATTGTAGATGGAGCAAGCATATCATTATTAGAAAATGTGGTTTGAAGGAACACAGTTCTTTTTTTACACCCTGTAAAATTAAATTTAAATATAGGTGCTGGTGTAAATATATTGCAAAGAAATAGGTTAGGTAACTCTTCTAGCGTCTCTACAGGGTGTTTGGTGCATCGTTTGCCAAATTGAAAGGGACGATTAAAGGGGTCTTTTGCTCTTCACGTCTTTTAAAAAATTTTAGCTCGAAAAAAAAATTGCCTTGTCCATACAAAACTGAAAATCGCGGAAAGCATCTTTGTATGGAAAAGGCAATTTTTATTTTCGAGCTAAAATTTTTTAAAAGACGTGAAGAGGTAGCAAAAGACCCCTTTAATCGTCCCTTTCAATTTGGCAAACGATGTACCAAACACCCTGTATATAGTCATATTCTCGGTGCCTCTATCAATTAGCTCATAGTGATTTCTATTTATTTATTTTTAGGTACTACTATTAAGTCTTGATGATTTATTTAATGAATAACATGTGGAACAACATTGGAATATTTAATGCTTTCTATTAATTTAACACTTTGAAGTCATAATGAGCATGTACTTCTCTGAGCTGTAATGTACAAAGCAGTCGTTTGAAAGAAATAATTAACTTTCCCTTTTATTCTGATACGGATTCAACGTGTTTAGAATTATAAAGAGTGTATCATCTTTGTAATACCTACTTGTTGGTGCGTTTCCATTACACATTTTTTATTAATATCACTCTTAGCTTTTGAAAAAGGAGCTATTTATTGGGGTGAGTTGGACAACAGTGACTACATAATCATAATCACGCCTGTAATCCTTAAGGAATAGGATGTGCGTAAACTGCTTACTAAAACGCGTTTCTTCCAAGTCTGACAATATGCGTGAGGGTGATTATGGCTCGTATTTATAAAGCGATCTCAAGATTGAGAGCAATATTAAGTATGGATTTGACAGGTCGTTTTGTACTGAAATGACATTTCTGATACGAACTCAAACTCGCTGTCACTCTTGAGAGCTGATTATAAATACGGGCCTATCATTACCAGATAAGAGTGTGTATAAGGACGAGTTGTTAATTATCTACAAAACCCTGAAATCCTACATTTTTTTTTTACAATATGCCCAGGAATAAAGTAGCTGGACCCTACATCCTTTTTTTCTCTCCAAGTCAGCATTAAAGCACATATGCCTACTGCATACAAAGTCCGATAATTCTATCAAATATCGGATATCGTATGACAGTGGACAACCTTCGTTTGTGAAACGAGATCTACCTAAAGTTGCGCAACCACCACCGCGTGGGAACGCCGCACGTTCCTATCAACGATATAGAGGTACAGATCTGTATGCGACTCGCAAAAAAAAAATCGCACTCGGAACTCACTTCCGTCCTCATTTATGTGAACTTACGCATTATGTTACTGCTAAAATGAAAGCATTTAATTTGTAGGTACTGTAGCTATTCAGGTGCCACCTATTCATACATTTTTCGCGGGTACAAAGACTCTATTTTTAGTGATAATTAAAAACTTAGGTATGTAGGTATTTTTACATAACCAAAACAATGGGAAGTGTAGATTGACTTTGTTTTGGATCCTGAAATAATTGGATCTGAAATAAATATTTTTTACTCTTTTATTATTCAATTTTGCTACAGGGTGTAAGGGACAGGACAGGACAGTTCCCGCAAATTGAACTGATAGGGATTTGTCCAGTAAACCAAACTAAACAACATCTAGGAAAACGTCAATTAGGATAGGAAAATTGGAAATGAAAAAAAAAATTTACGGTTCGGGAAGCCAATGTTTTATTGTTTTATTTGCAGAAATAATTTCTACGTGAATTTTGTTCCATTTCGTTGACTGCGCAATGTGAGCAACCCCTACCAATTTACAAGGAGCTGCTGTCCCTTAAACTAGGTATTTATCCAGTCGGAAAAAAATATCTCTTTATTACGCTACAAATAATTCCTTAGAGTAGTACACTAAATATCTGCACTAATCTTTCTTTTGGGTCAAAATAGTAGGTGTTATACAACCTTTCCGCATTTGAATCGCCGGAAGAAGCACGATGGTAAATACTACCCATGGCTGTAGTCACTACCAACACTACCTAGTCTAGTAGGTAGGTGTTCATCCGATGTCCTTCGCACATAGCGCCTTCATTGTCCTCTCATTAGCTGAGCCCATTACGCACAGTTAACATTGTTGTGATAATGTAATGGCGTTTGTGCACTCATCCATTTTAGATTTGTATCCAATTCGTTTACGATTTGGGCTTATGGGCTTTTTTGGATAATAATCTAATATGGCTGTCAAAACAATCTTAAAAAAAAAAAAAAAAATCTAATGTGGATGAGTGCACTGTACAAACGCCCTAAGGCTGATTTTAGGTACTTACATTATTCAAGTGTTTTGTACAGTGTATTAGGAAAGTTCATAAGTTGAACCGTCTAAACCGTTCTTCCGTTAGATTTTCGAATTTGATATTATAAATAAATTAAATTATGAAGGTGTATGAAGTATATAGACGATAAAAATGTAGATAAGATCTGATAGAAGGAAGGTAAAGTCAGATCAGCAAAAACCTGAACGTAAAAATTCCTATTATTGGCCACTTCTAGTTATTAAAAAAGTTCCTATTTTTAGCCACTTCCATTTATTGGCCACTTAGCGAACTTTTAATATGAAGACAATAGTAAACATTAACTGAAAGTGGCTAATAACTGAAGGTGGTCAATAACTGGAGATGGCCAGTAATAGGAGGTTTTAATCTGTTAGTCTAATCTAAATAATACAATAAATAAAAAGCCAAATAAATTTTAAGGTTTCCATTTATTAATGTTACCTCAAATACAATTCACAAGTAACCAATAAATAAATTATTTAATAACTAAACACATCTAGCGCTAGACATAGACAATACATCAATTTATACACCGTATCCAAAATACAATCTGTACGGAAACTGAATTTAGATAAGAAATGCAGGAGTGTTTCAAAATCACGGTCAACATTTTAAGGATTGATTATTTTCATGAAATAACTTTCTCATAGACCATTTTAGTGTCTAATATTAGAATCGACTTTTTAAAAATGTACCTTGATTTTTTTACAACCTGAGAATGAAAAGATCAGCCTGTATTTTAATTTTAAGTTTTGTTTCCTTTTTATAATATTTTGGAGACGATATATCATAGTAAAAGTTAAGATCTTCATCATAATTTTAACGTTACTTAATGCTCTCATATTGTGACCTAATTGTTAATATTTTTATATTTAGAGATATACCAATACAATAATAAATTATTGCAAACATTAAATTTATTTCAGGTAGCACAATGAATATACATATTTTTATATTGAATGATGGTTTTAAACCAGGCATCAAATGATATTAAACTTCAAACTTTTCTTTCTATATCACTTGATCCGATATTAAACTAAATAGAGTTTTACTAAGTTATAGTAGTTTCGGGTGGACCCTCTTAACAGTAACGGATTGAGTCTAGATTTTTATTTTTTTAAGTATTTTCAAATAAATTAGTATAAAATCAACCTGTTAAATAAATTTTAATAATGAAGGATAAATTATGATTCATTACTGATACTGAATAACCTATGTTTCACGGACTGACTATACTTAACACATCTGATTTTATAATCTTAACATTAAAACATCAATACTTTTAATACTAACACGACAATATTTGTTCAAATTATGAGTAATAATATTTATCTGCCCATAATACATTTTTTGAACATTGTTTTTATTTATCTGCGTAATGTTATGTATTATACTTTGAATCTAATGATTTTTACTCATAATTTGGAAAACAGCTTTATTTACCCTAACAAATAAAGTAATATTGAATTTGTCCTGTAGCAAATAATTAGTGCTATAAGCATTTTAATTAGAATTGCAGTCAAATAAGCTGTTCTTGGTCCTTATTTACAAAACGTATTTAGTAAATCAGAAATATGTAAAATGTATAATACATAACCTCTTACACATTTCGAGCATTTTTAGTACCCTTCCTGGCGCGGCCACTCTCGTACCAGCAGCGTGCACGCACAACATACCACGATACTAGCTAGGTGAGGATTTTGTACCCTAGTGTAAATGTCAGTACCAGAAAGGATAAGTATTTTATTAGATATACGAGATATAGCGTTTTTTCGGTTTACATACTTTCGCACCTCATAGAATTAATCATAATAATCTTATTTATCAAATATAATAAATTTTATGCAGTAGTTAATTTAAATGGCAAAACGCCATAACATAATTGGGAGTTCTTTTTGTGCACTTCCATCAAATGAGATACTAAATTACTGAATCAGGAGTTTACATCTCTGAACCATCAAATGAGATACTAAATAATTCAGTCATTTAGTATCTCATTTGATGGTTCAGATATGTAAACTTTTCATATTTTTCCGGGTACACAGCGCAGGGGAAATCTACGTTATTAGTTAAAATAAATGGCAAAACGCCATAACATGATTGGGAGTTCTTTTTGTGCACTTCCATCAAATGAGTTACTAAATGATTGAAATCCTTAATGGAATGGACGAAAGTCACACTTTCTACAGCCAACATCAGAAATATCCACTTTGACAAGATTGTGCTTTTTTAGTTTACGCAAATTGATTTCTGTTTCCTGTTGTTCAGGTTTATGTATTTCGTTGTGGCGTCTTAGATTAAATGGGTCTAAGAATTTTTCTTCGCAGTGTTTTTCATCTTCATTGGACTGCGGACTAAAACCGTCGCTAATAGATGTACGGGAAAGAAAATTCTACGGCATGCTTATCATTAACGGTGTCGGTGGCCATATTCCATAATAAGTTTCTTATCAATAGACAGGCATGTTTTAAACTTTTTTGAGGCTGACAAATGTGTCGAATCGAATCCTTTCTGTAGGGGGAGGAATGTGGCGTTCATGCAGCCTCCTTTTTTCGTAACTTTATTACTGGCAGGCTCCTGAGAGACAAGCATACAATATTTTGTCAGTTGGTAAAAAAACTTGAGTTGTGTTTTTGATATGATTTTACAAAATCATGAAATTAAAAAAATATCCTAATAAATAGTTTTATTTATCATCCGTGCATACCTCTACCTATTGAGCCATAGCTTATTATAACAGTACCTAATCAAATAACTTGTCCTTTCTGGTACTGACAGGTACACTAGGGTACAAAATCCTCACCTAGCTAGTATCGTGGTACATGGTTCGTGGACGCTGGTACGAGAGTGGCCGCGCCAAGAAGGGTACTAAAAATGCTCTATAACTAGTAAAGTGGCTTGGTACAAAATATTTTCTTTCTGGTACTATGTGGTACACTGGCGTACAGCATCTTCATTTAGCTAGCCCTTACCGACCGTAGCAGCGCCAGGAAGCAACACGTGATATTAAGTTTTACATAAGACAAACTATTCGTAAATTGATACAATTGTAACGATTTTTAAATAAAGAGTCACATGGATGCCTATCATTAAATTAAACAAAAATTATTAAGAGTACAAACGTTGCCAGCAATATTGAGTTAATCACTTGACATATTTACGCAAACTAAAATAACTATTTATCATACACGTCAGAATGTCCTAATCGAAATTATACTAATACGTATTATACTAAACAAAAATACTATTGCTATGTACAAAAATAAGGAGCTAGCGATCGAACGTAAATTTATAAAATAAAAGCACAAAAATCAACATGAAATACACAACATAGCATAGAATCACAACATAATCACCAAACTTAACAAAATTCTACATTTATGAGGAAAGAACTTAAAAATAAAATTTTCTCATTCTAATGTTCTAATCATTCAGATGTCTAAGAGAGACCATTTTATAGTTCACATGAAGATATAAAAAAAACTGTTTAACTAAACTCGTTCCATACAAAAAAGAAAAGATATCCGTTTACGCAACTTTTACGAAAACGTCATACAAACTTGTATCTAGAAGATTCTATAAATAAAAATATTTCAAATAAAACCTAAAATAATATTTTTGGGAGTACAATTTTAAATAGCAATTTAAATATTAAATACAATAGTTTGACTCAATTAAACAGTTAGGTAAACTTTCAAAAACCTTTAGCACATAAGCAGTCAATCGTTCTTCAGTCTAAAGATGAAAACAAATGCAAGCTTTCCCTGTTTAATACATGAATAGACGTATAAGGTTAAAAACCGTTTATTCCTGTTGGCCACCCCAAATGGCCACCACAGAGCGTATTTTAGAATATTTAGACAAATTTTTATTTATTGAACCCCGATACGATCATTTAAAAATAAAAAATAATATTAAATTAAGAATACTAAAAATTACTAGTAGAATCAGTCACCATAAGGGGGTGGTCATCGGGAATAGTTGGCCACCTATTTCGGGTGTGGCCAACAGGAATAAACGTTAAAAACGACGGACATTTCTTGATGCCTCAGAAAACTACAAATACTTTTTGGAAAGATAATAAAGTATGTTAAAAGCACTTTACGCACAATCTGGCCGTGCCTCTAACATTTTTTAATATTATAATATGTATCAGGAACAGTTTTATATAATATTTAATTTAATTTATGATATAATTAATATGAAACAAATATACCCATACCCGGATAACTTATACTAAATAATTCGAGTTTTTAATGGCTATATTTCGAAGGTTGTTTTTATAAGGTATTTGAGGATAGCATCTTTTTTTTTTAATAGATTTATTTTTAACTTGAGATAAAAATAAAATATCAAATGCCAACTTATTTTCATCGTATGGTTTTATTAATTCAATACGAATATCGTATCATTAGTTGGTACTTTTAGTCATTATTTATACTAAAAAATATTCGGTACCCAATTCGGTAGATTTAGAAAAAAAAAACCTTCTTTTTTTCTCTCGTCCATTCTCAACACAGGATATTTTCCTAATAACTGTCCTAGTCAGTTTGAAGTAATTACTACCCTTACATTCCTTTACATTTAATATTTTCTATTAACCTATATTATCCTAAAACTTTTTTATATCTTTTTCCATATTTTTCAACACAAAATGTTTGTTATTGACTAATTTTTTAATTGTATGATCCGTTTGCATTCATTATATCTTTGGTACTGTGATTTATTTAAGAAAATAGGAAATTAAATACAGATACGCAAGACAAAAAAAAATAACAGCTCAACTCAATAAAAACGTCAAATTAATATAGAAAATCAAATTAGAGTGATCCTATTACTGACCAGTTCCAGTAACTGTTACTATTTTCTTCAATACGCAAGACAAAAAAAATAACAGCTCAACTCAATAAAAACGTCAAATTAATATAGAAAATCAAATTAGAGTGATCATATTACTGACTAGTTCCAGTAACTGTTACTATTTTCTTCAGTTAACTGATACTATTTTCTTCATCTGTTCGAAATAAGAGTTCACGGCAAGTTCTTCAGGCGTACTTGCTCAGAAAGATATGGAAGTTTTATTCAGTTTTATTATTAGTTTATTTTAGTTTATTTTTAGTTTGATGCAATATAAAAAGAAATATTCAGCTTTATTTTCATATTGCATCAAAATGAATAAAACTTGCAGTTTTCAGAATATACAACAAGTTTTCTAGAATAAAGCTGTTTTATTTGAGACAGGTTTACAGTTGAAAGGTAAAAGAATCATAATTTTTTAAGACTAGAACCTGAAATTTTCCCTTTCGAGGTACTCCGCGGGATATGTCATTTCAAAACATCTTAACACTTTATAGATGAAATGCTTCATTCATTAGTTCTTTTTCAATTATTTTTTTGACGTTATACCTTCAGGTACACATAAGCAAAAGTCAATTTATTTTCTTTTGTACCGAAATGTAAGCACAACATTACAATCCATTTTATTTTTTTTTATTTTATACATCCGTTCACCATAGATGGTTACAATTTTTTTTTTTTTTGCTTTTTTCACCGGTATATAGTATAAAGATGTTTGTTTCGTACCTACCATTACCAAACTGTTCCATAGTTACCTTGAGCGCCTTATTGCTTAAGGCACAAGGTTGAGAATGTTCCGGTTCTCGAGCGATTCCTTCAGAGCGTAGAACAGTTTGCAACTGCTGTTCCGGTTTCAGATTGTATACCTGCAAAAAAAAAAAAAAAACAATTGAAATTTTTTGCACAAATTGAAAAATATCAGGTATAGCGGCGCTGCACGAAAAAAAGATTGTATGAAAAATGTATGAGATATACTGCACTGCAGCAATGCGACCACTGCGCGGTAAGGATATCAAAAAATTGAAAGATACAGTTGTTAGACCGTGTCGCTTTAATGCGGTCAAACTTTGGGTTAAAAAAATTCCTAACATTTCATAACATTTGAGACAGATAAAAACATTTTTTTACCAACCTGATCGGTCTTGATTACGTACCCGTGACCCGATTATTGGCCGGTTAAGTTAACCAACGAAGCCGCGCGACCCACTATATGAGGAACCCGACTGACCAAAACAGTCAGCAAATATTTCTTCTTCAAGATGAATGATTTACCTGTTGCAGCAGTTTCTGCGGCGTGGCGGTGCGAATAAACGAAGTGATATAGACATTCACGAAGGTGGCCATGAGGAACTGGCAGTCGAAACCGATCCATGATGCCGCCGTGGCCCCGGGATCACATCTCCAAAGTCCTGAAAAAAAAAAAATTACAAGTTACACTGCGACACAAAACTTTTGAGAAAAATGGGGGCGCCACATTCTTCGCGCAGGCAGATTTAAAAAATAATTTATGTTTGTTTCAGAGTTTACGCTTTGTACACATTATTATAATACTAGAGGTGGTCAGTAATAGGACCCTACCTTGATCTTGAACGCGCGTTTTGAACCCAGAAGCGAAGAATCCTCCGAAAGGTCCGATAACCGAGCTGAATATGCTGAGCGCCGAAAAAGTGGATCATAAATAGATACTTACATGTTAAATTTTTTTCACAGTTTAAAGTAGCCAATAACTGGAGGTAGCCAATAACTGTAGGTGGCCAATAACTGGAGGTGGCCAATAACTGGAGGTGGCCAATAACTAGAGGTGGTCAATAACTGGAGGTGGCCAATAACTAGAGGTGGACAGTAATAGGACCGTACCTTAATCTTGAACGCGCGTTTGAACCCAGAAGCGAAGAATCCTCCGAAAGGTCCGATCACCGAGCTGAATATGCTGAGCGCCAGAGAGTGGATCATGAAACGGGTACATGTTGAACTTCTCCATGCCGATCTGAAACAATATTTTTAAACAATAATAAAACAACGTGGTTCAGTTTTTCGTGTAAAAAAATTATACAACATGTAACAGAAAGGGTATATGCATCGTGAAAATGTGTGAATCTACCCGTGAAACTGAACAACTTTCCTTAAGGAACATAGGTCAAAATACGAAAAAAAAAAATTGACTTCCCCATACTAAATGTGCAAGTCAGCTGATGCATTTTGTATGGAAGGTCAAAGTTGTTCAGTTTCATGGGTAGATTCACACCTTTCTCGATGCATATACCCTTTCGGTTACACGTTGTATTTTGAACGGGTTTTTTCACAAAAAGCACCAGTTGTAACCGATGTCTATGGTGTGCAAACTGCCCCGAAAACTTCGACGTATTATTAATTTGTTTGTACTGAACAACCGCGAAGTTCACATTTCATTTGCCGTCCTGAAAATGTACCTATAATTATTATTGGTAATTACGCTACATTTTCATAACTGTCTAGAAATTACGGTATTGTGCTCAAGGTTATTTGTCACTCAGTAGTCACCTAGGTATTAATTATTAAGTATAAATAACTATGAATTTACTATTTTACAAACATTCATTTACTCAGTTGCGTCCATTATATTAATAGTCATAAAATAGTGCATACTATGTTTATATCCTGTCTGGAGTAAACAAAAAACTATTATAAACATTCTTGACCAATTTTCACAGGTTGCCATCTACTCAGTCCCCTGACTACTCAAAACCACGCGAGCATGTTACAGTTTTGCTCGCGAGGAAAAGTAGCTCATAAATTGATTCTAAGATCGGTTCCAAGTAAAGGAAAACAAACATTAATCTTATCAAATTTATGACAGGCTACAAGAACTAAAGTAAAATAACAAGGAAGATGTAAAGAAAGAAAAAAGTATCGCCCCCGTAACATGCAGCCGCGATAGCCAACTTTTATCACATCTATCTGTCAGATTGTATGGAGATTTGACAGATAGATGCGATATAGTCAAGAATGTTTATAATAGTTTTTTTGTTTTACTCCAGACAGGATATAAACATAGTATGCACTATTTTATGACTATTAAATATAATGGACGCAACTGAGTAAATGAATGTTGTAAAAATAGTAAATTCATAGTTATTTATACTTAATAATTAATACCTAGGTGACTACTGAGTGACAAATAACCTTGAGCACCAATACCGTAATTTCTAGACAGTTATGAAAATGTAGCGTAATTACCAATAATAATTATAGGTACATTTTCAGACGGCAAATGAAATGTGAACTTCGCGGTTGTTCAGTACAACAAATTAATAATACGTCGAAGTTTCGGGGCAGTTTGCACACCATAGACATCGGTTTACAACTGGTGCTTTTTGTGGAAAAACCCGTTCAAAAATACAACGTGTAACCGAAAGGGTATATGCATCGAGAAAGGTGTGAATCTACCCATGAAAACTGAACAACTTTGACCTTCCATACAAAATGCATCAGCTGACTGCACATTTAGTATGGGAAGTCAATTTTTTTTTTCGTATTTTGACCTATGTTCCTTAAGGAAAGTTGTTCAGTTTTCACGGGTAGATTCACACATTTCACGATGCATATACCCTTTCCTGTTACATGTTGTATAATTTTTTTTACACGAAAACCTGAACACGTTGTTTTATTATTGTTTAAAAATATTGTTTCAGATCGGGCATGGAGAAGTTCAAACATGTACCCGTTCATGATCCACTTCTCTGGGCGCTCAGCATATTCAGCTCGGTGATCGGACCTTTCGGAGGATTTCTTCGCTTTCTGGGTTCAAACGCGCGTTCAAGATTAAGGTACGGTCCTATTACTGTCCACCTCTAGTTATTGGCCACCTCCAGTTATTGACCACCTCTAGTTATTGGCCACCTCCAGTTATTGGCCACCTCCAGTTATTGGCCACCTACAGTTATTGGCTACCTCCAGTTATTGGCTACTTTAACTGTGAAAAAATTTAACATGTAAGTATCTATTTATGATCCACTTTTCGGCGCTCAGCATATTCAGCTCGGTTATCGGACCTTTCGGAGGATTCTTCGCTTCTGGGTTCAAACGCGCGTTCAAGATCAAGGTAGGGTCCTATTACTGACCACCTCTAGTATTATAATAATGTGTACAAAGCGTAAACTCTGAAACAAACATAAATTATTTTTTAAATCTGCCTGCGCGAAGAATGTTGGCGCCCCCATTTTTTCTCAAAAAGTTTTGTGTCGCAGTGTAACTTGTAATTTTTTTTTTTTTCAGGGACTTTGGAGATGTGATCCCGGGCCACGGCGGCATCATGGATCGGTTTCGACTGCCAGTTCCTCATGGCCACCTTCGTGAATGTCTATATCACTTCGTTTATTCGCACCGCCACGCCGCAGAAAACTGCTGCAACAGGTAAATCATTTCATCTTGAAGAAGAAATATTTGCTGACTGTTTTGGTCAGTCGGGTTCCTCATATAGTGGGTCGCGCGGCTTCGTTGGTTAACTTAACCGGCCAATAATCGGGTCACGGGTACGTAATCAAGACCGATCAGGTTGGTAAAAAAAATGTTTTTTATCTGTCCTCAAATGTTATGAAATGTTAGGAATTTTTTTAACCCAAAGTTTTGACCGCATTAAAGCGACACGGTCTAACAACTGTATCTTTCAATTTTTGATATCCTTACCGCGCAGTGTCGCATTGCTGCAGTGCAGTATATCTCATACATTTTCATACAATCTTTTTTCGTGCAGCGCCGCTATACCTGATATTTTCCAATTTGTGCAAAAAATTTCAATTGTTTTTTTTTTTTTTTTTGCAGGTATACAATCTGAAACCGGAACAGCAGTTTGCAACTGTTCTACGCTCTGAAGGAATCGCTCGAGAACCGGAAACATTCTCAACCTTGTGCCTTAAGCAATAAGGCGCTCAAGGTAAACTATGGAACAGTTGGTAATGGTAGGTACGAACAAACATCTTTATACTATATACCGGTGAAAAAGCAAAAAAAAAAAAATTGTAAACCATCTATGGTGAACGGATGTATAAAATAAAAAAAAAATAAAATGGATTGTAATGTTGTGCTTACATTTTCGGTACAAAAGAAAAATAAATTGACTTTTGCTTATGTGTACCTGAAGGTATAACGTCAACAAAAAAATAATTGAAAAAGAAACTAATGAATGAAGCATTTCATCTATAAAGTGTTAAGATGTTTTGAAATGACATATCCCGCGGAGTACCTCGAAAGGGAAAATTTCAGGTTTCTAGTCTTAAAAAAATTATGATTCTTTTACCTTTCAACTGTAAACCTGTCTCAAATAAAACAGCTTTATTCTAGAAAACTTGTTGTATATTCTGAAAACTGCAAGTTTTATTCATTTTGATGCAATATGAAAATATAAGCTGAATATTTCTTTTTATATTGCATCAAACTAAAAAATAAACTAAAATAAACTAATAATAAAACTGAATAAAACTTCCATATCTTTCTGAGCAAGTACGCCTGAAGAACTTGCCGTGAACTCTTATTTCGAAACAGATGAAGAAAAATAGTATCAGTTAACTGAAGAAAATAGTAACAGTTACTGGAACTAGTCAGTAATATGATCACTCTAATTTGATTTTCTATATTAATTTGACGTTTTTTATTGAGTTGAGCTGTTATTTTTTTTGTCTTGCGTATTGAAGAAAATAGTAACAGTTTACTGGAACTGGTCAGTAATAGGATCACTCTAATTTGATTTTCTATATTAATTTGACGTTTTTATTGAGTTGAGCTGTTATTTTTTTTTGTCTTGCGTATCTGTATTTAATTTCCTATTTTCTTAAATAAATCACAGTACCAAAGATATAATGAATGCAAACGGATCATACAATTAAAAAATTAGTCAATAACAAACATTTTGTGTTGAAAAATATGGAAAAAGATATAAAAAAAGTTTTAGGATAATATAGGTTAATAGAAAATATTAAATGTAAAGGAATGTAAGGGTAGTAATTACTTCAAACTGACTAGGACAGTTATTAGGAAAATATCCTGTGTTGAGAATGGACGAGAGAAAAAAAGAAGGTTTTTTTTTTCTAAATCTACCGAATTGGGTACCGAATATTTTTTTAGTATAAATAATGACTAAAAGTACCAACTAATGATACGATATTCGTATTGAATTAATAAAACCATACGATGAAAATAAGTTGGCATTTGATATTTTATTTTTATCTCAAGTTAAAAATAAATCTATTAAAAAAAAAAGATGCTATCCTCAAATACCTTATAAAAACAACCTTCGAAATATAGCCATTAAAAACTCGAATTATTTAGTATAAGTTATCCGGGTATGGGTATATTTGTTTCATATTAATTATATCATAAATTAAATTAAATATTATATAAAACTGTTCCTGATACATATTATAATATTAAAAAATGTTAGAGGCACGGCCAGATTGTGCGTAAAGTGCTTTTAACATACTTTATTATCTTTCCAAAAAGTATTTGTAGTTTTCTGAGGCATCAAGAAATGTCCGTCGTTTTTAACGTTTATTCCTGTTGGCCACACCCGAAATAGGTGGCCAACTATTCCCGATGACCACCCCCTTATGGTGACTGATTCTACTAGTAATTTTTAGTATTCTTAATTTAATATTATTTTTTATTTTTAAATGATCGTATCGGGGTTCAATAAATAAAAATTTGTCTAAATATTCTAAAATACGCTCTGTGGTGGCCATTTGGGGTGGCCAACAGGAATAAACGGTTTTTAACCTTATACGTCTATTCATGTATTAAACAGGGAAAGCTTGCATTTGTTTTCATCTTTAGACTGAAGAACGATTGACTGCTTATGTGCTAAAGGTTTTTGAAAGTTTACCTAACTGTTTAATTGAGTCAAACTATTGTATTTTAATATTTAAATTGCTATTTAAAATTGTACTCCCAAAAATATTATTTTAGGTTTTATTTGAAATATTTTTATTTATAGAAATCTTCTAGATACAAGTTTTGTATGACGTTTTCGTAAAAGTTGCGTAAACGGATATCTTTTCTTTTTTGTATGGAACGAGTTTAGTTAAACAGTTTTTTTTATATCTTCATGTGAACTATAAAAATGGTCTCTCTTAGACAATCTGAATGATTAGAACATTAGAATGAGAAAATTTTATTTTTAAGTTCTTTCCTCATAAATGTAGAATTTTGTTAAGTTTGGTGATTATGTTGTGATTCTATGCTATGTTGTGTATTTCATGTTGATTTTTGTGCTTTTATTTTATAAATTTACGTTCGATCGCTAGCTCCTTATTTTTGGGAGTACAATTTTAAAATAGCAATTTTAAATATTAAATACAATAGTTTGACTCAATTAAACAGTTAGGTAAACTTTCAAAAACCTTTAGCACATAAGCAGTCAATCGTTCTTCAGTCTAAAGATGAAAACAAATGCAAGCTTTCCCTGTTTAATACATGAATAGACGTATAAGGTTAAAAACCGTTTATTCCTGTTGGCCACCCCAAATGGCCACCACAGAGCGTATTTTAGAATATTTAGACAAAATTTTTATTTATTGAACCCCGATACGATCATTTTAAAAATAAAAAAATAATATTAAATTAAGAATACTAAAAATTACTAGTAGAATCAGTCACCATAAGGGGGTGGTCATCGGGAATAGTTGGCCACCTATTTCGGGTGTGGCCAACAGGAATAAACGTTAAAAACGACGGACATTTCTTGATGCCTCAGAAAACTACAAATACTTTTTGGGAAAGATAATAAAGTATGTTAAAAGCACTTTACGCACAATCTGGCCGTGCCTCTAACATTTTTTAAATATTATAATATGTATCAGGAACAGTTTTATATAATATTTAATTTAATTTATGATATAATTAATATGAAACAAATATACCCATACCCGGATAACTTATACTAAATAATTCGAGTTTTTAATGGCTATATTTCGAAGGTTGTTTTTTATAAGGTATTTGAGGATAGCATCTTTTTTTTTTAATAGATTTATTTTTTAACTTGAGATAAAAAATAAAAATATCAAATGCCAACTTATTTTCATCGTATGGTTTTATTAATTCAATACGAATATCGTATCATTAGTTTGGTACTTTTAGTCATTATTTATACTAAAAAATATTCGGTACCCAAATTTCGGT
>JARACY010002707.1:0-40043 GCA_029255725.1 Scrobipalpa atriplicella
TGCCGTTCGACGATATCGTAGGTGAGATAATGTATGAAAATCAATGAAATTATATGACACGCTTTTCCACTTGACGGCACGGCACCGTCACGGCATGTCATCGATTCCCATAGATATTGTCACGTGATCTCGCCGTGCCGTCGCCGTTGCCGTTGACGTGCCGTCTAGTGGAAAAGCGCCCATTAACACAATGCGATGCGTACGTCGACGACTTTTTACGTCGTCGGGAGATGCACTGAGGCACCGTGACGAAAGAACACGTAAATGCAATTTTGATTAACCACCGAGATGCAGTCAACATGGCGATAATGCACGAAGAAGCGTTATAAATAATAAATGAGCTTCAACGTCTCCATTATGAAGGGACGCTTTCATTTCGCAATTTATTCTGTCTTTTTGTAACTACATCGTTTGGATTGTGTTTTAGTTAAGCTTCCACCACGAAGATACTTCTCATTAGTTTGTAGAGGAAGGTAACATTTAACCTCTGACGTGATCTTTGAATTTCGTTAACCCTTGTGTCACGAACTTCTTCCGAAGAGAGGAAAATCCGTCAGAATCAATTAAGGTGCTCATTACAATCGTAATATCTACTCGTAAAACTGTCTACAGAGCTAACAAGGTTTTCGTAACACGCGAAATGGTCGTAACGTAATAAACTTTCACCCGGACAATGAGCTAGTACTTACTTACGAGGTGCTAGCTATAAAAGGTACTCTCAGTAACAGACATTTTTGGCCCACAGGCAAATGTAGATCGTGATAGAAAGTTTTTAGTTTCAAGTAGCTATGCTAGTCTCAGTACTTGATACTTAGTAGCTGATAGTGCTTAATGATTGATACCTCAGATCAGAAGACAACCAGAATGAATCCTAAAGACGACCATGCTCTAGCACTCTATCTAAGGCTCGTATTTATAAAGTCATCTCAAGATTGAGAGCAATATTGAGTGCGGATTTGACAGGTCATTTTGTATTGGAATGAAGTTTCTGATACGAATTCAAACTCGCTGTCACTCTTGAGAGCTGATTATAAATCGGGCCTTAGATAGAGTGCTAGAGCATGGTCGTCTTTAGGATTCATTCTGGTTGTCTTCTGATCTGAGGTATCAATCATTAAGCACTATCAGCTACTAAGTATCAAGTACTGAGACTAGCATAGCTACTTGAAACTAAAAACTTTCTATCACGATCTACATTTGCCTGTGGGCCAAAAATGTCTGTTACTGAGAGTACCTTTTATAGCTAGCACCTCGTAAGTAAGTACTAGCTCATTGTCCGGGTGAAAGTTTATTACGTTACGACCATTTCGCGTGTTACGAAAACCTTGTTAGCTCTGTAGACAGTTTTACGAGTAGATATTACGATTGTAATGAGCACCTTAATTGATTCTGACGGATTTTCCTCTCTTCGGAAGAAGTTCGTGACACAAGGGTTAACGAAATTCAAAGATCACGTCAGAGGTTAAATGTTACCTTCCTCTACAAACTAATGAGAAGTATCTTCGTGGTGGAAGCTTAACTAAAACACAATCCAAACGATGTAGTTACAAAAAGACAGAATAAATTGCGAAATGAAAGCGTCCCTTCATAATGGAGACGTTGAAGCTCATTTATTATTTATAACGCTTCTTCGTGCATTATCGCCATGTTGACTGCATCTCGGTGGTTAATCAAAATTGCATTTACGTGTTCTTTCGTCACGGTGCCTCAGTGCATCTCCCGACGACGTAAAAAGTCGTCGACGTACGCATCGCATTGTGTTAATGGGCGCTTTTCCACTAGACGGCACGTCAACGGCAACGGCGACGGCACGGCGAGATCACGTGACAATATCTATGGGAATCGATGACATGCCGTGACGGTGCCGTGCCGTCAAGTGGAAAAGCGTGTCATATAATTTCATTGATTTTCATACATTATCTCACCTACGATATCGTCGACGGTACCGTGCCGTCGCCGTTGCCGTTGACGTGCCGTCTAGTGGAAAAGCGCCCATTGATTGATGCGAAAGTCCGCAGACGACCTACAAGATGAAATTGCATTTTTCTTTTGTCGTGATGAAAGCGCCATGATGGACTGGAAGTGGTAAATATAGAATGTTCAAGCTGCTTCTCTTTTTGGGTATACCTACTGTAGGAACTAGTAGAAAGAGCCCATGGTTGAAGTGATGATTGAGGTAACAACCAGTCACTCTAGCTTGTGTGAAAACACAATCTAAACTGAAACGCCCTCAAAACTCAGACGTTGCGAAAAAGAAAGATGCGTTTTTTTTTCAGTAAAGCTCTACCTGCACCGTACGCGATTAAAGTCTCTACCTACGTGATGATATATCGTCAAACAGGAAACGTTACGCACAAAGAAGTTATTCAATTACAATCAAAATGTTATTTCAATAGCTCGATCATGTTAGATCTATCTTCGACGTCCGATGCTTATAGCACCTTATACCTGAAAATCAATATTATGACAAACTCATCTATAGTGGTTACACCTGCGTGACGATACAATGGCGTGTTATTGAGTGGTGACTGGATCACCACGTCCGTTATACAGGGTGTTTTAGAAATATCGTGCAAATTTTACTTATTTCTTTCCCAAATAAGATAGATTTAATTCAAATTCAAACACGAGTGGAGAATTTAAGTTTACGTTTACATTACGGTCGAAACTTGAGGATCATCGTAAAATTTACTCAACACACAAATTTTAAACAATTTTCTTTGCAACATTGTTTTCACGTCCTTCATACCCTTGATGAAAATTATTCAATTATATGTACATCGTTTTGAATTCATTCCTGCATGTAGCCGAATCTTGACACTCTGTATAGTGAATATTTCTCTTATTTGGGATATGGCATTGGTTGGTAGCGTGGGCGGCGCGAGCGCAACTGCCCGGCGTCTAACGAGTTATGTAAACACGTCCGCTGCCCGCCGGCCACTGGAGGCACAAGCCAGCATTCCTAGTAGGAAGTGTGCTTACAAGGTGCCATGTACTCAATTACATACGTCTTAACTACTTTGTAATCCAATCATATACGTATATACATAGAGTCACGTATTTATCCCTTAAGGAGTAGGCAGAACGTCAAAACGCCTAGTAAAAGGCATTTTCATGGGTTTATGAATCGCCTACATAATTCTGGTTCTTTCAACTCAGTACAGCAAGTTGTGTTTGATATGACATGGACCATTTATCTTGTAAAACAATCAGGAAATTTATCTGCAATGGTAAATTACGTGGCATTGTTGTCCTCCGTGGGGAATTGAACCTACTATCTTCGAATCAAGAACTCAAATCAATCTCACAATGTTTATCAAACTTGATACTGTATAAAAAATACTAACGCTTTGATCTACCTAATAGCTTTCCAACTAGCCTATCTTCAATCGAGTGTCGAAAAAGCTTTGTGTTTGCGAACCGCCGATGTAAATATTTTTTGCGAAGTGGCAGGCGCGGGCGCAGGACAAAGGCTTTTGTGGTAGACCATTGTTCAGGTGTAGTGATTTCTAAACAAGACCAGCAAAGTGACCCTTCAATATGGAAAACCATGAGTCAGCAGCTTAAACACGCAAAAAAGCCAATTTGGCACGAAACGTTCATTTCAATCGTAAGTTTATGATGGCAATCCATTTATGACTAATGTTGCCATACAAAGACATGTAATTTAATACAACTATATAAAAAATAGGACCACTGCCGCCCACTGCAATTAAACAACCATTAAGAATGATTTTATAGTATTTTAATTGATCTCGACGTAGAGTCCAATCAGTGTTTTTGTATCGGTAAATGTTTACACCGGGAGATTTAAGATATTAAAAATACTTATTAATTAATTCAAATATAATAAAGTAGATTCAGCGGATAAAATGTAAGACGACTCTATTAGCCAAGTTCACTGGCCAGTGAAGACGTGTGGAGTGAAACAAGATATTGTTTGCCGAGCACTCCACTCTGCTGACTTCACGGAGGCATCCAAGAGCCGATTATGTATTTTAAGCTTTTGAATGCCTTATTTTGTACAATAAAATGTTTGACAAGACTTAACTCCGATAAAAGCGACCCAAAAAAACAAAAAATGTAAAGAGCAAATGTTTGAATGTGCTAATAAAAGCGATAAAAGTCAATCACGAAGAGTGGTCATTTAAGATTTGCAAACCAGTTCCCTAAGAAGGATTTAAGAGGATTTAGTTTAAAGACGCTCTTAACGAAGATGCTTTTATGTCCCCCTTTTTGGATTTTAAATAAATCGCGGTCGCCGCCTGCAAAGTTGACAAGACGGCTAAATCACAATTAATGAGACATTGTTAGCGGCAGTAAAGGGACGTGGTCAGTTCGCGTGTAGTCATCTCGCCAAATTTACGATTCACCGATCCCGCCGCTCTAATTGGCTTCCTATCCTGGCCCAAATACATATTTCAAACGTCGAATTTGAATAAAATTTCGACTCAGCACTATATTATAGTCAGCAGACTTGTGTTGTGTTCGTATAGAAGCTCTTTATTTACATTTCGACGTTTGAAATACTGTGGATCGTTTTGACTGCGGGGCATCATTTTGTTACTGTCGTATAAAAAGGCGTTATGTTTTGTGTTGCCTGCGAGCTCAGGCTCATTCAGTCTTCGATTTTATTTTTTCGACGTGAATTCAAATGAAGCCGTCGCCTTTCCTTATACGACAAGGGTTAAAAGGGGTAATCATATACATAATTCTGGAAGACATTAAATTAAAGTACTCAGCTATGCTCCTGGATTTTTGGTAGTCGATTTAAGCGTAATATCCCTTCGTCTCAGTTTCTGCATAAAGTTAGAAATTAATCTTGCAATGTAGGTCGCCGTCTTGCTTGATTGCTATTAGAGTAATTACGGAGGCAAATGAAAATGTTGAAGGTCTTGTCACTAACAAAGCGACAGGCTGATTGCTGGAAAATTACTTAACTAACCTGCCTTATAAATCCGCCCGGTAATTTAACCGGAGGTTTGTAATCGTATGCTAGGAGCAGTTTAGTAGATTGATCTATTGTCGATTGTAAATCCGTCTTTGTACTGCTTGCTTAAGTTCTATTTTATTATCTCTACCAGCTTTTCGAACTGCGGTTTCAGGCGCTGCTTATTTTGTTTATATATTTTTTGAGGCGTAAAGGTTCTGTAGTTAATTTCTAGTGGTAAAAGACATTTTAAAATCTGTCCATTATTGTTCGAAACTTTAAAAACTGCTTCCACTTTATTATGTTGGTAATGATTTAAACCCAATATCATCAGTAATTCTCCTACAAGAGTCTTATAAGTCCAATTATCCTTTTGTAGTACTTATTAGAATACTATTCTAGCGGCAGGCAGCTGCAATGCACTGATTCAGCCTGAGTGGGCGATACACTCTTGTTCTAATAATGGCGGTAAATCAGCGAGGTTGGTTGGCGCGTGCCGCAAGGACGGCTCAGATATCCTGGCCTGCAGCCTCCTTACCTCTCTGTCGCACTTACACAATCCTGTATTATTCCCTCTCACTTACACAATTATATTTTACTATCGATATAGATTATACATAGGGTATGGAATGGACAATGAACAGCTTTGCAATGCTAGTGCGGATACTGAATTATTTCTATTATCATAAATTGTTCACAGAGTTCTGTACAATTTCAACTTTATCTTGACAACAATGCTATGACTGTTTTCAAACGTGTATGAATTATGTTATGAATAGCTCATTATTTTCGAAACAGTTTATTAAAATTATCTATGATAAGATAAATAGCGTATACAACTATAATACAGTTGTAATTTTATAATCATTCGATAAAAGATGCTTTCCTGCAAATAAATCTATTATAGGTATCTATTTTCCATTTAAAATCTTTAATTCAACTTCAATTTATATACCAATGAATGTTAAAGTATATAAAGCTACAGTTTACTTTGCAGCATATATGTAACGTTCATGTAATATGCAATCTGGTCTGATAAAGTAAGTCATCACATCAGATGTTACTCAAACCGCGTCTTCGATTAGACGGGACAGCTCTACTCTCAGTCGAACCACAAATGGCGTTTCGCCTATAAGGATATCGAGTGAAGTCTGGTTCTGCAGCTATAAAATACAAGCAAAATAAGTATAGGCAAGTATAGGTAAGCATGATTTGGTTATGTCAAGTCGAAATTGATTTTGCATGATCATCGTTTTTGTCTGAATAAATTCATATGGGTTTCAAGATTTTTATATCGATTTAAAAAAAAAAACTGACGGAACAGAAAGATTTTATACCAACATCACATTTAGTTTTTTCCAATAGGGGTTTCAGCGGGGAAGCTTTTAAGAATGTATACCTACTTGCATTACTTATGGCAGACTCATTCGTCATGGCTGTCATTGCATACATATTAGGAGCAGCAAGTCGCAATCTCAGGACGACTGCGGGCATCTAAGGCGATATTCAAATGCCCTAGTCTAGTGCAAAAACTGACTTGGCCAAATACAGGCAACATCCTTTGCATGGATGTTACGCACTTATGTTAAGTGCTGGAGTTAAAGTCTTAACTAAATACAAGTTAAGTGCTAGTAAATTGCGTTAGCATTTAGAACATTTTTAGGAATTACAAAATCTTTTTTTTTTTTTGCTATAGCCGAAAAGACAAGCAACTGGTGCATCTATTTCTTCTAAACCTCTTAATCCAGAATGAGAATATTTTACATTAATTAAATCAGATATGTTGCATTCTGACCACACTTTACATTTTATTTATTATACTCTCTCTTGGACTTGACGATTCGCTAAGAGCAGTCTTTATTACTGTTCACACAAAAAGCGCTATTCGCTTTATGATAAATGTGAATGCGGCCTCACAAAGCATATATTACTTTTCCTATAACAGCTTTTGCCTCCAGTGTCGCTACGTCGCGTCGCTATCGCTAGTTATGTCCCTAGTGTTTATTGGTTGTGTCTTTTATGAACAAAGACTGGAGTTGTGGAGTTGCTATTATATTCTGTGGCTGCAGTCCGGTCGTAAAGAAATACATACATGTTTAGCAAGACTTGGCAATAGCCGGAGGCGGACTGGCCAGCAATAACGAAGAACGTTTCTGAACGAACCACATAAATTGTCGGGGTTTTGACGGCCAAAAACTCATCTGTATTTTCAATTAAAACCTTGAAGTCGATCAGCAATTTGGTGGTAATAACAATAACTAGAGCATTTTGTGTCGAAATTAAACTTGTTTTCAAAGAACTACCTACCTAGAAGAGTCGTTAGAACTAATTTCGATAGAGTTTTGTATGATGTTAGCGTACAATAAAGCCATATTTACATACACAGTGACAAAATCATTTTAAAACTGAACCCACTAATCAACTTCTCCTATGGAACATAGGAAAAACATTTTTGATATACCTACTTATTTAAAACTTGGAGCTATAATTTTGATCTCCATATTGTAGTCAAACAGAAATTAGTTATTGCGTAGTATACATTCGCCCCTTTCTCATTGGTCGGCCGGCCGTCGTATAGCCGTCGTAATAAATCGCGGGTGCCCCCGGGCAACCGGCACCGGCACGCAATCTCAATGCGGAAAATATTACGACCAGCCCTGCTGCGGGCTACGGAGAGTACGGAGTACCAACATCAATAAGAATATATAGTACTGCTGTGGTGGCTACACTGCTACACTAGACCGCCAACTGACCGCCTAGCCACATAATAATAAATAACTAGTATGCCTAGCTAGAGGCTAGTGTTCATTCAGTGGTATCTTCTACGCCAAAAGTAATGTAAGGTAGGTTACCCTGAAAAGGTAAGTAAACGCATGAAATACATTATTTTGGTATTCCAAATCCAGTTAGAATGTTTTAAAATGGCATAACTTACGTTTATTCGAATTCACTATTGTTCGTTCGTATAGAAAAAGTTTTTCTTGAATAATGAAATATTGTGATGAATTGATGATGAACATGATGATATTATAAGAAATTTTGCATCGGTTTTTTTAATTGTTTTGCGTTGCTTTTGATGATAAACAATAAAACTAATAAATAGCTCCTATAGCATCTGAAGAAATATTTAAAAAATATCTGTCCCATAACATAAATTCGATTTTTCGATGCATTTACAACATAGATTTACCACTAATTTACAAACTAATTAGATATGAACCACAACATTTCACAAGTTGTCTTTACTGTGCGCTTGAGATCGACATACCCCATAGAAATGTCGTACGGCGGTATTATGTTGCACCATATAACAGTTTTTGTGGTTTCCATAGCACTGAGTAGCGAAGCCGTGCAATGGTATGCTGCTAAGTCAGAGATGATTAACTTCTTGTAACTTGAGTAGTTAGTAGATTTCATGTCACTAAAAATAATAGAAAAGAGTTATAAAAATAAAGGTTGTGAAAACTTCCTGTAGATTAAAGAACGTTTTGTGCAAATTGGTGTCAATTCAGGCAAACACATTTCCTAAACTAATTAAAGGGGTAAACCTGAATTATCCGCCCCCCCACCAGTGGGAAAGCCTAGTGGGTGGACGGGTCGCGATCACGAAACAAAATTAGACCTGACACTTTTGTTTCTAAAATATGAGAAATTTCAACAAAAACAAAAATTTCAACCGTACACAGGATTTGAACCTGCGTCTTTGGAATACTGTCGTAGTAGCGCTAACGCCCTATCCAACTAGGCTTCTTCCACGCTTCTACGGATCTTGTCCTGAGCAGCGAAATTAGTGATTTGTTGTTTCTTAGATTGTCATGAGTAGACGCAAGCAACATTACGCCTTTGCGCGCATTATTGTTGGAATTGATTTTGTGTATGTTTATATTTTTTTGTGTGCAATAAAGAGTTACTTACTTACTTACTTACTTACATCTTCCGTATAATTTTACAACTATACTATTATTTTAAGAAATATAAAAACACAAAACTGATTTAATATTTGGTAACACCTTTTGAAAAATGAAAAAGCTCTTACTTACTCATCGCGTACATTCCATTCAGGTTAACATAAATTTTCTTGGACCAGTTGGAACCCAGTTTGTTCTTTTAAAACATACTTAAACATTATCACATCGCATCATAATTGTATCACGTGCGAGGTCGGTCTGGACGCGTGCTATGCTTGCTATTACACAGGGTGTAAAAAGAATTTTGACCAAGCTTTAGGGTGTGAACGCACATAACCACAAATTTGAACAACTTTCACCAAGAAATATGTTTAAAATATGAAAAAAAAAAATGGCACTCCCATACAAAATGGTGTCAACGGCTTGTGTCATTTTATATGGGAGGGCCGAATTAATTTTTTCGTATTTTGACCAATATTCCTTGGGGAAAGTTGTTCAGTTTCATGGGTAGGTTCACCGCTTAAAGTTTGGTCAGCTAATATTTTTACACCCTGTATATTCAGTGGGTTGCCATGGCGGGCGAGCATGCTGCTGCGGCACATTCCAGCGCATTATGGCGCATTGTCGCGCGCCATGACGACAACCGCCGACCGCCGGTCGCAACGCTCCACTGCCCACAGATTACACAGCTTTATTGGTTCAGCTACGGTAAGACCACGCTTTAAATGAACGTGACCAAAAAATGAACTAAGGCCGCCATCTTGGTAAATTGACAGTTCGCTTTATACTGCAGCGCCCCCGCCTACGTTCATTGAGAACCGCGTCGTACTGAACGGAACAGTTTTTGTCGGTGACTTATGATTTCGAATTCCATGGCTAAGAAAGTAGGCTAATGTCAAGCATTTTACCGCCATCGGAGACATCTTTTGAGGTAAATGTTTAATTCGATCAAAAATGTAGAGCAACAGCGAATCTAAATCATACAAAACCGCAAGAGATTCCGTTCATTGTCAGTATACATATAATAACTGGGGTAGCGCGTTGATGTCTTTTGTATGAGGGATTCAGTAAGTCTTCGAAAAGACGAATCGGCGTACGACTTTCGCTACAAAATTACACGTAAGTATTACGTAAACTTATGTGTACTCGTGACGTCATGTAACTTGCTAGTTGTCATGGTTACAAAGTGTATCAAAGCGATACACATAATGTTCATTTAAGGGTAGCGCGTTGATGTCTTTTGTATGGGATATTCTATCGTCTCATCTTATCGCAAAGACGAATCGGCGTTCTAATTTCGCTATAGAACTTACGTGTCCTCGTGCCGTGACGTCATAGTACGTGCCAGTTGTCATGGTTACAAAGTGTATCAAAGCGGCACATAATGCTCATTTAAGAGTATCGCGTTGATGTCTTTTGTATGGGGATCCTGAACGTTTTCGCAAAGACGAATCGGCGTACTACTTTCGCTACTAAATCACACGTATTACGTTAACTTACGTGTTCTCGTGCCGCGACGTCATATGACGTGCCAGTTGTCATTGTTACAAAGTGTATCAAAGCGATACATAATGCTCATTTAGGGATAGCACGTTGATGTCTTTTGTATGGAGGATTCAAGACGAATAGGCGTACGACTTTCATTCACTACAAAATTAAACTTAAGCGTACTAATATTACGTAACTTATGTGTACTCGTGACGTCATGTGACGTGCCAGTTGTCATGGTTACAAAGTGGATCGTGAGAACTTTGTAGGAAAGCGGGGATCGAAATAAATGGGGCAATGAAACTGTAAGTGACGCTTAGTATTCCGCCGGTGAACCGCACGCGTGCTTCTCACGCCGGCCTGCGCGCACGCAGCGTGTGAAACCAGTGCATGCGGGCTGGGAACCGAGGACAAGCAAACAAACAAACGCTACTGTAAGAGTAGCTGCAGTATAAGGGAAAAACCATAAGAAACAATCTGATACAACAGTTGTAAGGGACAGCTTTCTGCAAACTGATTGGGGTTGCTAGTCAACAAAACTGACCAACATTAAAAAAAAAAAATTACTTCTTCATACAAAATTACCACCTCGATCAGACAATTTGTATGGGGAAACCATCTTTTTTAAAATATTCTGGAAGAATTTCTTTGTTTCTGTTCAATTTCTTTGACTGAGCAACCCCTATCAGTTTTACACCATTTTAAACATTGACTGAAATTGCAAAATGATTGCACTACCTAAGCTTCCATTTTAAAGACAAACCCTATTTCTGTTTTCAAGGTAAATACTGTACACAGAAATGTATCACAATAATACATCATGATCATGAATCACTAAAAGCTTTCATTGACACAATCTTATATTTTCATTATTTTTTCCTTGAAACAGACAATGGCCGCTCACATTCGAGCCGCTAATACAATTACCACATGAAACAAAGCCGCTGATTGAGAAGTATGCATTTTTACTGCTAATTACATCTCACTAGCACCTTGGTGGTTCCAAGATGGGTATGAACGAGCCTGTTAAATAGGCCTTATTTAGCAACCTATAGGGCATGTAAAAGACACACTTCATGCAAATCAGCTCTTACTCACTATTAGCATGTTTTATAAAACTACAATTTACAATTCAATGTTCATTGCGGAGCCAGTATAAACCTTTTGGATACTAGGGAATTAATACAGTAACCGCCGACGCAATGTACATAGACCTGACTGATGAACTATATTAATAACTCGAGAACAGCAGAGTAAAGCGTCCTAATACGATGATTATCACCGGATTTATCACCTCATAGCCCTCGTTCTAGTTTCTATATCGAGCTGCAAAACAGCTAGATTATGTAAATTAGTCCATGTCGGCAGTACAGAGAGCTTATATCACTGAATCTGATATTGCTACATGAGCTTGATTATTTTACGAGCTTTTAGATTTACACTCGATCTTTGATTGCGAATGGATTACTCTTTAATGACCCACAATCTGGAGCAACACGAAAATTGTACAAGTTTTTATTAAAATCGATAAATCTAACTTTCAAAACGTTTTTGCGTAACATGATGTTTTCTTGTTACTTTTAATTTAAGGCTACTTTTATATTCTACGACCAGTTATACTGGTCAGTCTTTATCAGCTATGATAGTTATTAACATTTCTACATTTAATTTAGTGTATTTTAAATATCTCACTTGACCTAAGGACCTTTCGCTAAATACAATTTTATTTGCATATAAATTCAGGAAAATAAAAATAGGATTAGTTTTGTATGTCAATAAAATATCGATTTGGTCTAGGTAACGATAGAAGTTTGGTTTGATATAATGTTTGTAGAGTCCAGATTAAACCAGATAGGATCTCCCAAATTGACGAGATTGACATGTATGACAACTTGTCACGACAAGTGTGACACTTGTACCAGGTCCTACTGATAACAAGTGATGTGAAAAGCTTATCAAGTTAATTCACATAGGCGCGACCGAACATGTTATCCGTTCGATGCCCACGGGTTTATTTGTGTTGTGTTATTAAAATCATTAACATAGACGGAAACTGATAAGCTGTATTTATCAGATCTGTAGGTACTTGATATGGTATGGATCTTGGGTTGACCCATTTGTGATGGGAATCTTCTGATATCTTATTGAATCCTGGCTAGATCGATTTAAATCAATATTTTGATACAGTTCTTTAGAAAATGTCTCTGGGTCCTTGAGTGTTTTAATTAGATTGATGATGAATGAATGATGTAAACAAGGATCGAGTAAATTTTTTAATAGATTTTATTTTAAAAAATATATTGCCCTAATAAAATCGTGAAGTAAACTAATTAGTATTGCAGAAATGAAACGCGGCTCGTTTTGTTTTGTCACACGCAAATCGCGCGGGTTAATAATTGTTGGAGTTTTAGTTCGGGCGTTTTCCGGGGGCGATACGGTTTTTATCAAGACTATATGGTAAATTGGCAAACAATTTGATGGTCTGGGAATAATGTGGATCAGGCGATATTCCCACGATCGTGCGTGAAAGCATGTGATCGCATGACGGAATCACTCAATCGCGTTATCAATGTATTTTCCCATGCGCTTTTACTGCTCGCGTTCGACTTATTTGCATTAAAAAAATAACATCTGATAAGTTACGTAGTACACCGATTACGTGTACGCATTGCGTTACTACTTGCTTGGCAAAATATCTTTTGCCAACTTTTTACGTTTTTATGTTTATTTGATACATTCTGATTGAAAAATTATGAACAATAAAAATCCTGCAAACAAGTGAACAACCCACAAGATTGTATAACAATTTGAAAGCAGTAAATTGGCCTTGGTGTTTACGACTTAAAAACACTAGGCCTCGGATTTAATTCCGAAAATAATTAATTATTGAATTTTATAACTTTTCTGTCGAAGCGCATTACCATAAACTGTAGTCAAATATTTAAATTACAGGTGATCTTTAAAGTTTTATAATGCATAATTTTTATATAGCACGTCTAAAGTAATAATGAAGTTTTATGTAAAATTGTAAATGTAATCGTTTTACAGCGTAATTTCACAATCTGGTATAAGATAACTTGATTTTAACGAGTGCGGGTCAGCAGAGCTGCGCTTGAGTTTAGTGGCTCTATTTTCAAAATTCTTTGAAACTAGTATCCAAAGTTACTTTCCTTATAGTAACTATGTAAAGTAACTAGCTAGTGTTTAAAGCGTAAAAATATTTACCAAGGGGAAAAATCACTATCTCACGGGTCATAAGTAGTACCTACATACCGCGGTACTGAAAATAAAACTATAAATAATAAATCAAATCAAGTCAATCATAGGGCATGTCTGATAAGAACCGAGAATATCACAAACTAGTATTCAAAGTTACTTTATCCAAAAGTTACAAACATTTCACAAAGGGAAAACGTTCAAACCGCGATACTGAAAACTTTAAATAAGAAATCAAATCAAGTCAATCATAGCGGCGCATGTCTGATAAAAACCGAGAATATCACAAAGTGCGAAAAAAATACTATTTTTGTATCCTCAATATTAATTTTTATTTGCGTTATGCTGCGTTATGTTTGATGCGCGTCAGCTCAGCACGTCCTCGGAAAATCTTTTTTGCTGACATCGAAAAGCCGATACTTTCAGCGTGGGTAGTAGTTTGTTTTGGTTCAGCTGCAACGATAAGTTGGCGCGTCACATCATCATCACATGTGTTGAGGCGCCGGCGATACCAATACAGTACGAGGACGTATATGTAGCACATTTGATAATACACACTCGGAAAAAGACAGTGCCTAGAACTCTAGAACGACTAGAACTATAATTTATTGCCAACCTTTTCTGTTCTCCCATGATAGAAAATAACAGGTTAAGATTTTAGTAAAGATTTAGTGAATATATGTGCGTATCCGAATTGCCCCCCGTGACGTTTGCTAGTCGTTGTACAAGTGCGACAGAGATAACCAGGAGATAACACTCAACAAAACCATACGTGGCCGATGTGCAATGTCCATGGCCGTTTACTGTACGTGCGCCGGCGCCGAGTGCCGACCACACATGCTCCCGACCGAATTCCCGAACACATTACTGGACGCCGAAACGTGGCCAGCCAGATACAAAAACTACCATTATGTGCCTCTATAATTTATTGGAGACACTTGACGAATAAATTAGCTGGAATAAACATTCATAAATCATAAGCATAACATCACTAGCTTTCCGACCGGCGCGGCGACCTGCCACGGCTAATTGAATTTTGAAAACGAGTTATTTTCCCGCGGTAAAAAATTGCTAATGTTATTTCGTCATTTCGTTCTTGCATGAGATGTGGATAGTATGAAAATCCTTTCAGTAGTTTTTGGGTTCATCGTTTCTGATCGGTCAAAGAGCGTAACGACGAAAAGGCTGGTTGTTAAATAATTTTGTATCTACCTAAGTTATAGTGATTTAAACGCACAGTATAGAGATTAATTAGGATTCCAAACCATACTCAAACTCATGTTAGGACCAAAATATTAATTACCTAGCCTACCTAACCTACGATATGAAAAGTCAGTAGAATTCCTATTAGACTGTTAATTAGAAATAGACGATAAATTACCTTATTAAACTAAATTAGGATCAGCGTATGCGTGCGGTTGATAAATGCGCACCAAATACAGATATACAAGGTCTTAAATGAGCCGACAAAAGCCATATATCTACTTTGTAATATACCCAGTACTTACGTAGCAGTTACTCGTAACCTACATATTTGTAGACACATATCTGAGTAAGTATGTAGTGGGTAGATGTTAATTAGTTAGTCAGAGTCCGGTCGGAGGCGAGTCTTGGGTCTGTTCCCGTTTCGCCTAGTTCTCATTTTGATCTGTCGATAAATCATATTATGATCGTATTTATCTTATCAAGTGCAGTTTCGAAACGATATAATGTTTTTTTAAATTGAACATTAGGTATACCTACTCGTAAAACTCGTATTTTCAATAATAGTTATTGGGTCTAAAAAGTTTCGGTTACAAAAAGAAGCATATTAAATATTTTATAAGTAATATTCTGGATTCATTAGTTGCCAAGCTTGGTTGCCAAGATCCAGAACCTCAAACCATTTTGGTTAAACAGGAACAGCCCGAGTCTCATGCGCATAGCGTCGCGTGTAGCGTGTAACGTGCGTGTAGCGAACGATCGTGTCACGCTCGTTACAATGTTTACAAACCAGACAGCAATCTCCGCACTGATTGGTCCGCATCAGATCACATAGGCTCGGAAGCCTGTTTGCTCACTGATAAATAGTAAATACTTGCTAAAGTACTCACTCACAGATGACTAGAAGCTTAGAAGCAGATATCCGTTAGCGGATATCTTCGAGTTATAAAGGATGTTGATTCATAAAACGCTATAAGATCGAATAACTGCATTAAATTAACAATTTAATTGCAATGGCTCACAATCAGGAAGTAATACGCTTTGTTGGCAATAAATGCTCCAGGTTATAGGCAAAAGCACTCCACGGAACTGCTATAAAAGCTCATAGAAGGAAAATGCATTAGACAGTTTATATTGCCGAGGAAATCTAGTGATAGGCCTTTAAAAACTATCAGCCCGTATTCAGTTTATGGTCTCGCTAGGCTCGTGCCCGTACCCAGCGATTTATAAGGTGCAGAGCTGCAATTACGCGGCGCGTCGGTGACACAGGGCCGCCCACGCGCCAAGCACGAGTGCTCCCATTATACAATCAGGGCGAATCAGCACATAGGATACTATGGCATTATCCAACAGTCTCCTACCTCCCATCAAGATTTCACGCTCGAGCGGCCGTCCAATTCCAGCCCGATGGGTGCGCGACGGACCCACTTTAACAGACAACCGTCAATCTACGCGGAACATGTGCCGGTCAGCAAATTGTAGCCCCGGTCCTTCCAGCGATTGTATCTCCAGAGGTCTTCGGACCGATCTAGGCCTGCCTACGCCAATTACGCTATTCTGCACTAAATCTAGAGTGAGGCACGTCGTTACTCTGAAATTGCTTCCTTTCGCGTTTATTTTATTAGAAATTGCTTTCTTATTGCATGGCCGATTGGCTGATAACGGGCAGCGAGAGGTGCTGTTTTGTCTGCGCTGTGTGTACAACAGTATAGAGTCGTGTGATTTTGTGATTAAAGTTTTGAGGTTCGCGCAAATAGCTCCTAAATAGTATGTAGATGTGGGTGAATTGCTGTGTATTGTGCGGATGAGTATGGGCAGGTTTATGCCGAGTATGAATACAATGCACGCACGTGCGGTGCCGCGCCTGCCGCCCGCGGCGACCGGCCCATTGTCCGCGGCCCATTGTCTCAACGAAACACCATACAAGCTTTGACACTCACAATAAAGATTCGATGCGTTCGAGAGCCAATTTTATGGGTTTATCCATCATGATTCATGACGCCACACGAATATATTTCGGACAAAAGAATATGTTATTACATTTAAATTCTATAGGTACCGAGAACACTGCGGAAGTGCTTGATTAGTATAAAAGTCACAATAGCCTGTGCCTGAAATATGAAGCATGCCTTATGTCTAACAACGTTCAATGGATGTAATATCAAGCGATAACGGTTCGGGTATTGAGCACCCTTGTCTTGTTTACAGTCGCGAACAAAAGTAGATCACGGAACTGCTTTGCTTAGCAGTGTCTTGCGTCGTGTCTCTCGACGGTGACCTAGAAACAAAAAACACAGCACGATCACTCCTGCGCCTGAGCCGCCAGCTCTTATTACAAGGCCTCAGGGTTTCTTATCGAGAACAATGAGCTTATAAATCGATGTAAATGGAGTGTGTATGTGTGCGGGCAGGCGGTTCGATAGTGACACAATAAGGCAACGCATATTTTTGAACCCTTTTTGTACCGCAGATTAAATATTTCTAGACCACGTTGATCACTTGGCAACTTTGTTACCTTTGCGTCATAAAGATACCTTGAGCACAATTTACAAGATCGTAATTCGTAGAAGGTGAGACTTTGTAAGAAGATAGAAATGATAAAAGTGGATTACCTATGTGACTTACCTCTATACAATCTTGCTCTACATAAACTTTAACTTTAAATTTTAATGCTTAAACGCCTTCTATCTGCATTTATTTATTTATATCCCATAAGTAAGTATACCAAACATGAAAAGATCAGTAGGGATGTGTCGTGTCACAAATCATAATCGGCTCTACATCGATGCAATCCGTTTTTACTACTTACATAAAAAAGTAAGTTGATCTGTTGGATGTAAATGTAGTAACACAGCGCGGGGCAATTTATCACGGGCGTGTACAAGTCGTAGGAGCATGTACACGTATACGATACGTCAAGGGTTCAAAATGAGCGTGGAGAAAAACGGAACTACCGCTGCCAACATGGCCGCGAACGTAATTTTTGACAGTTCTTCCTATATCTACCGGGTGTTAGGGACAGCGTACCAGAAGCTGATAGGGGTTGCTCAGTTAACGAAACTAAACAACTTTCACCAGAAAATTCTTTCAGGAAATCGATCGAAATAGTTTTTTTTTTTTTGCTATCCCATACAAAATGACCACCTCGATCAGACAATTTGTATAGAAATAATTAACAAATTTTCTTTCATCTCCTGAAAGAATTGTCTGGTAAAAGTTGTTCAGTTTCGTTGAATGAGCAACCCTTATCAGTTTACACTCGTATGCAGCGCCTTCGTCCACATCCATACAAAGTCTTGACGTAGTGTAGCGTGCGCAGGCGCAGACGATGTTCGTAGGCCGGGATTGACAATACGCCGGCGGCGCGTGGGCAGCGCAGCAGACCCGCTGTCAACTGCAGGGTTGTCTGAACGCCTGAATCTTATTGTATTCCAACAGCGCCGTAAAAGGCTTACGACTTTGCATTAACGACAATTTGGGCCAAGATTCGATCTCTGGGGTTTATGTACGTATTTTTTATTGGTGGGACAGAGCAATCTGTCACTGTATGGGTATTCAAATGCTTATAAAAACTGTTTTATTATCGCAGAGACTGCTTTTGACTATTGTCCTCGCCCTTTTACTTACCTATATTATATCGTTGGCTGTCCTTTCTCTTTTAATACAATAAAAGCATCCATAATATACAACTCTCCTTAATTTTATACATTTCTGTAATGAACTGTTATTACGGTAGAAGCTGTAATTTACGAAATGTCAGTAAAGTTATTATATTTTGTTGGGTAAGATATCGAATTAGCCCATAATTCTAAGTGAAAGTTTGACAACCCTGCAGGCGAGAGGTTGAACGTACGGCATTGTTATCTCGAGTTAGACTGCTTTGGGCGAGAGCAAATAAAACTCTTCGTAGAAAAGATACACATTTATTTTATTATTCCGTCGAGGCTTTGTGGCTCCATGATAAAAGTGTTATGGGACCTGTTATCGTGAACTAACGAACTTTCGAGGCAGATAACGCGCTGTCTCCAAAAGTCGCGTCTGATGTAAAAGCTTGTTGGAATTCGTTAAGAACCATTGGATGTCCATGTTTCTTGTATTCTTTACAAAAGAAGCGCACAATTTAGAAGAAGTGGTGGAGATAAATCCGGTTGTTTTTGAGCGGTAATGGTTTTCATAATCTTGATTTGACACTGCAGGTTTAAACTGAGTAAAGTTCAAAATGTAATGAAGCGATAAACTGATATGCTTAAAAAATATAGAAGCTAAATATGTATAAAAAAAGACCACAACAGAATAGCCGTTATTATAAAAGTGGGGAATCCATGTTTTAAACAAAACGGTCTCAATTTTCTTGCTCCATCTATAAATAGCGTGATCAAAGATTTGCATAACGTGTCTAAAATATCGCACCACTCTCCGAAAAGGATTAAGTATAATGGAGTTCGAATCTTAAATTTATTTTATAGTCAAATTGGCACATTAGCACATGTACGTTAAAACTTTTATAGTGGCAAAGTAACACGTCGGTACGTTTATTGTTGGGTTATAAACAGATTCTGATAAATTTGTTTACCGCACAGTGACAATAACTACAAAGCAAAGAAGAATTAATTGAGATGGAGTAAATTGGTAGTATTTTGGGCGGCAAATCATTCGAAGGAACCCTGCATATATCGGTGTAAAAAATCTAGCCAACGCCAATCTGCAGATTGATTCACATAATAGGCACCTATTGAGGAAAAATAACGAATGCAACCAGGATTTCAGCCAAATTATAATAACTCATACATTTCCTGAGGACTAATTTGACTGCGCGCGTGACTTCATTTTAGCGGTGGTCTTCGGACCTTTACGAGAGAGACGAAGCTATTCATTAAGTGCAGGATTGAAGGAGATGGAAGAAGGGTGTCGTCGTGGTGCATTAGTGGCTTTTAGTCGGTATCGGCGCCTGCGCCTGCGTCATTTGCCTCGTAATAGCCCAGATTGAGGATTGCTTCAATTTGAATCTGCTCGCCGATGATAATCTTTGTTTTTGTACGTTTTGGAGGTAATGGATCACGACTTCCATTGCCCTAGCAAGATCGAGGTTTATCATCAAAAGCATTTTTCTGAGTCAATGTCACAGGCTTTTATCCCTTCAATTTTCAACGTGTTTTTACCTACAGTTGTTATACCAGACAATCTTGTCGTGTTTAATGAATGCAATCCGATTAAGACTCCATTTGTAAAAAAACGCAGTGGTAAAGCGAGTATTAACACGGAACACGTCGCTTAGAGTTCAGTTTAACACCCGACTGCATCAATTTTTTGTTTCTATGTTTGGAAACAAAAAAATGTGGCGGTTTTTATATACGAAAGGTTTTTGTATGTTTGTTTTAGCGCGCGCCGATAATGTACGTGCAGGGGTGGTGCAGGTTAAAGTTTCACGTAAAATGTAGGATCCAATATAATGCTATGTAAATATGACGCTTTAGCTCTATTAGATTAATTACCTCAATCAAAGAAACGGCCGAAAACCAGTCTCTATGACGCCCACACGCTGTCATAAAACGAGATATCAAAATTCAAAACAACAAATGGTCTCTAATGGAGCTCATCTCAATAAAATATCGATGGAAACACAAGGCGTCCAATTATGTTTATTTAATAAATAATATCTCCAGGTAGTTGGGTTAATGTATAATGTCTTTAGGGTTGTTCACCCCTGTAAGGGTGTGTCCACACGACGACAACCACGTGTGCTCGGTTCCTTACAGGCTCGACGGGTCGCGTCCCCTTCCTTGGGTTACATATGAGCTATGAGCCCCACACACTTGTTGCTCACAATAATTTACACGCACATATTTCAACGGTGCCCATTAGGCGGATTAGGGAGTCCTTCGATGACGTGAAAGTATTAAGGAAATGACTTGTCAAACTTGAAATTTATTTCGTTCAAATCAAGGGGTTGCTTCGTGTAGGTAGATGCCCGTTACGACCAATGTAGATCGAATCAAAGTTTATCGTCTGCAGTCTTTAATGGCGTTTAAGATTCATGTATAAGTACTTTTACATACAATGAACGCATTGTAAATCCAGACGACACTCGTGAGTGTATTAACACGAGCACAAAATGTTATAGCCGTCTTTTGAAAGGCGTCAGAGACGCAGACTCCGCAGACAATGGGATGGAGCAAGTTTTACATAAAAAGCGATGTCGTGCTTTTACTGGTGTCGTATCGAGTCATGTAAAATCTTAACGTGGCATCTTTTATAGTCAAGCTTGGTCGTATATTATAGTTTTATGGCGTGTGTTGGGAGTGGGCTGCGGAGGCGCGTGGGCGCTACTCCAGATCGCTGCGAGCTTAGCCGGCCCACGTGCCACTCGCAGATTCCTGATACAATTGTCCGCTGCCGGCTTGTTTATGGGAGCGCTCGAGATACCAGCAAATGACACCTCCATTGCCGCAATCTCTGCCTCTCTCTCCATCCGTGTTTTATTAACGTCCACTTTCCAATCTAGATTTTATGCTGATTCAACCGTTTAGCCCTCGAGGCCCTTTGTATGCACTTCCATTAAAGCATGCTTGACAACATCGCAGCGTAATAAAGAATTATGACAATTTGTGGCCGTAAAAAATAAGAGGCGCATAAAACGGTGGCAATTTTGGTGTAGTTTGAATATTTTTTATTGAGTCAAATTTAGTGGCGGCTCCGCGTGTCGCGCCACTCACGGAATACGTAATGAACTTTCTTTTAAAAATTAATGTCTTCGGTAGGCGACGTATCCGAGCCCAATCAAATTGTCCAAATATGATTAAGGCAACTTTCAGAAGCCGCCGGAGGAGCGAGGCCCCAAACTAGGCATACGACAGTTTAAATATGTCGCGCAGACCTTAAGTGCACTTTATTCTGAATATTTTAATTATATGGCATGGCTACCTACTTTAAATGTCAGAACATTTGTATTTTTTGTTGTGGATTCGCTGACAGCTCCTTTGAAGGAGGCTGATTGATCATTAAACCAATCAATACTGATCGGTCGATCGTCAACAAACGTACGAGATGAACTTCGCAAACTCCAAGAATATTAAATGTTAAGAATTTGTTACGGCTTGTTTGTTTCTGCTGTAAATCAGGGGCAAAAACATGCGCGCAGTCCATTCCATACGCAACAATTCGAAGGGCAATGCTACTGCCATCATAAGGCTGACTTTTTCGGGACCGCTCTCTCATTTAATTTTATTAAACTGTTATTTTTCCTGTTGCAGTGGGCTGACATCGTCATCAGAGCGGGGGGTGACGCCGGTGTACCTGCGGTGTCGTGAGGGCGGGGTCTCGTGGCTGTACCCCCGAGGAGCCTTGAGGCTGCTCTTCAGGCCCCCGTTGCCGGGAGACGAGCGGGACTTCAAGGTCTGCATCCGCGTCATCCGACGGCCTGACCCGCCTGATCTGTTTCATACGCTCCAGATCAATGATACGGGTAAGTGGTTAAAGATATTTTTGATTGAAAGACTTGTCATGTTTATAAAGAAGGGTATGGAGTACCGCATCAAGTGAAGCTTATTTTAATCAAGAAGAAAATGTGCGCCAATGAACATTTGGTAAAATATTTTGTATTTGTTTTCGCAGAAGCTGGAGACCGCTTCCCCGCGCGTTTGTTCGTCGAGGGCAAGCACAAGCTGGTTCCTCTATACGCGCCCGACGACGGCGACCCTCGGGAGCTGCGCTGCTTCCACAGCCGGCGGGGCCGGGCCGCGCTCTATGTCGAGGCTGAACCGGAGGAAGGGCCAAAGAGAAGAGTCGCCACCTTCAAGTACGAGGCTCGACCCCTCGTACGGCGACACTACGACCCCGCCACCGCCGACTGCAGACCCTGCTCCGAGTCCGAGCTCGAGCTCGCCTTCTGCACCAGCGACCTTGGTGAGACCCCACACAATTACTAAGACTTCATAATGGGTTCTGCCGCCGCAGTAATGAGCGGGCGCAGACCAGAAGCGGCGCGCCGGCCTGAATGTTAATGAAGGCTCGCCCCGCCGCGACCGCACTACAATTTGTCGCCATAATCGGGATTCCTCGCGCCTGAAATTAAATTAAATGCGGGAATATAACTTTTCCTGCGTAACCACCGAAAAATATTTGCTCAGCGGAGGCGGCCGTTTATCATTTGCGGAACCGTTTTTCGAGTGAAATTCAAAATTTTGCTCGTTACCAAAATGGGCATAAACAAAAAACTCGCCGGCCGCATTGTTCGTTCTTTTTACCTCGTGCCGCTGAGTGTTCGTGTAAGTTCTTTCGCGAGATAAAATCGTACCTACCTAAGAGTACCGGTTTATGATTTACGGAAGCTTTGCATATGCAATGCGATTGTACGATGGCTACCTAGATTCAATTACGGTCATATATAACGTGTGGAGGCGAGGTTGCTAGGACGGGTTCTGGTCTCGGCACGCGACGCAGCGGGAAGCTCGTGTAGGCTTTTTCTTCTTGTTCGATAAATTATAATAGCGGAGTTATGTCACTGGCTCGCGGCGGGCGGCGTCCTACCCGCGTAAACGTTATTAGCCGCCTCCATCACGTATCATTGAAATTTTTGTTTGTCATGCCACATAATCATTATTAATATTTTTCCCGTACGACATTATGCAGCTATGCGGTCTCTATCTCGACTTTACGAGGATAAATGCGTTCAGTCAGATTATAATATTACGCACCTACCTACAGAAACGGAACAAAGCGTTGTTCGCATGATTTGCCTAAACATTAATAAACGTCAATTTTATTAAGAACAGCGACCGAAGATCACCGTAGGGGTTCCAGACGAACATTTGAATAAAAAGTAAAAAGAAAAAGCCTGTGAGAACTAAAGAAGTGAGGTCGGGTTAGACACATAGCTCGTTAGTTAAAAGATGGTTTAAAAAGCTTTGACTGTAATTATCGGGCTAGAAGGCGGGTTGATGACCGTCCGCCGAACAGCGTCTATTCACTTATCTTCGTCAAACAAAAGATCGGCTTAAAAAAAACGGTTACATTTGCGCTTACTCACGACACGACACGACGCGACGGCAAAAAGTCGCCGGCGTCTATTGCGACGCGGACAATAGGCGACACCGTGATTAATACTTTAAAACGAATTATATTAGGCTATGTACCACAAAAAACATACCGGGTCTCAGGACTATCTGATTCAATTTTATTTCTATTACTAAAATAGTTTTAGTTTTTTGGTTTTAGGTTTAAGCATTACATTTCCGTTCTTCGTTGTTTTATTACCAAATAAAAAAAAAAATATATGAACATACAAAAGTACCCAACTAAAGACCTAGTATATATAGGTATACTAACATTGGATAGAGAGAGACAGTCTATCCAATATAGAGACTGTCTGAAATATATCTCAGTATTTTTTGCTTGTCTTGTTTTGGATGAATAATAGAGCCTTGATGGCTCCGAAACTCAATCCCACCATGACGTCAGCCTTAAGTGGAAAGTCTAAACCAGGATTACTCAAACTTATGACCCCCCGTACCCCTGTTGAAGGTCCCAACAACCCCAACAGAAATGAAAATCTACCTGTTGAAGAAAATATTTTTAATCAAAGTTAACCGAACAAATTCAAAAAGTTTAGAAATGTATTAATATGACTGGTTTCCGTTGCTATTCTTTTTCGATTTCAGGAATCATCATGGAATTATTCGATACACATTTTTTTTTTACCGTCAACCGGCGAACCTCTAAACGTTCGCGTACCCCAGTTTGAGAAACCCTTGTCTAGACTAGACCTTAGCTATTATTAGCTTAAAAGCTTTGAATTTGCATTTGATCCCCACAGATGTTCTAATGTTACCTATCTATGTTCTAATAAAAGTTAATCCAGCTTATTTAATGTGTTCATAAAGAGTCAAGTCTTCAATACCCTGGGACAAGTTTTTTATTAATATTTGCAAATATTGCCGTCAAGAATTTTGTAGAGTTCATTATGCAAAACTTTTTTTTGTTAAGAGATAATAAGCTTGTTGTCATGAAACCTTGACTTTTAATGGTGAAATTAATTATGGAGTATGGTAAACTATGTAAAAACTTACAAGAATATTATTATGTAGGAAGTTAATCATAAAACTTGTAAGTCTCTTGCCATGTAAAAAAGTATACGAAACGGTTTCGTCGTTCACTCTGTGGCTCTGTTGGTTAGAGCAGTTAGAGCGTTATTGGCACGGTACCCCGTAAGTCGCGGGTTCAAATCCTACCCGAGTGAAACTCTTAACATCTTTATTTTCTTGTTTGTAAAAACATTGTAAATCTCAAATTCAGAAAATATTAAAAGTAATTTATGAAAGTTTAGAACCAATGTAATAATGGCACCTCCAAGTCTAGCTGGTAACGAACTATTGGAATTATTTTCAGAATCATTAGTTTCTCTTAGTTACTTGTAGAATATCCATGTAACGGCCTACTATCCTTGTTACAGTATCTCGAGGCATGTTCGTCGGTGTAGAGCAGCGAACAGACTTGGACAGCACTCAGCTGACGTTGAAGCTGACGAAGCTGATCCGAGCTACGGCAGCTGACGACAGTCGTGATACGGGCGACGATGAGAACGACGATTATTATAGGTATGTTTCTATATCTGACCTGGACAGTATTTAGCTGACGTTGAAGCCGACGAAGCTGATCCGAGCTACGGCAGCTGACGACAGTCGTGACGCGGCGGAAGATAAGAACGACGACTATTATATATGTTTCTTTATCTGACCTGGACAGTTTAGCTGACGTTGAAGCTAACGAAGCTAATCCGAGCTACGGCAAGGATTTCTTCGTCAAAGTTGTTCAGTTCCGTTGACTGACCTGAGCAACCCCTGTCAGTCCCTTACATCTTGTAATTATAAACGCTAACCTCCACCTCCTTATCCAGGTACGAGACAGACAACAGTATATCTCCAGTGACGCACCGCGCGCACCGCCACGCGCGCTCCCTGCACGCGCACGTGCACGTGCACGCGTCGTGCGGCGCCGCAGCGGGCGCGGGCGAGTTCCTAGTCATGGCCAGACGCAGGCTCGGCAGGTAATACATTATTGCAACTGTAGCGCACATAGATGACTTCTGATGAATTCTGAAACGCGGTATCGAAGTTTGCACGGCGATCTACATAATAAACAAGTTCCAAATTCGTCCAGTCGGACCTCGGTCCCCTGGTTATAACACCCGACAAGGCGCTATATACCCTTTTCCCATCCGCCATCACTCGGGCAACTGACCTCTCAAGTACCTACCTATAAAAATACTCTCACCGTAACTGAAAGGTGGGCTGGAAGTCCTGGAAGAAATCCTCATAAGTGTCAATGATTATAATAAATTAAACCTTTTCAATTTACAGGTATTCTCTAGTCTGCGCGCCCAGGTTAGAGGACTGGGTTGAACTCGTGAAGAAGAGGAACGCTGACGGCAGCGCGCATTGTAAGCTGCAGCATTAGAAGGACGAACAGATACTAGAGGAGACTACCCTCAGGGTCTTTAGTAAAATCTACGATGAGACATGTTCAGGCCGTGTGTGATTTAAATGCCGATATGTGTGGATCAAAGACATTTTGGACTTATAAAGTGATAGGTACTGGAACGTAGTGTGAACTGTGGCAAATATGAGAGTTTGTGTGATTTTGATGATATAAGTTCTTCTTTTATGTTCACATTGAAACGTTGAGTGAATTGAAAGAATGTAAAACCAATAAACTACAAACTGTAGTAAAGGGTGATTTTTTACTAGTATCCACTGAGTAATTAATCAACTAGCGTTTTTTATCGATATTTAAACTAACCTAACGGACATGTATACTAGGTAATCTGTGCTGTCAAATCACCCAAGCGCCAAAAGATCCTTGTACGACTGTAGCTACATATTCCAGATTCTGACCAATGTTATGTCCCTTGGGAAAAATTACTTTTCATCACCAACACTACCTTTTCCTACTACACTACTTTTTTTCTAAGAGGTACCTACCTACCTGTTGATCACTAGTAAAAATTCACCCTATCTTGTGCTTTACCTATCGTAGAGGTCATAACGTGAAAACTGTGATTAGATTATGTATGATAATTACAGTAATTTTACTATTAGTTACAGCAAATTATTGATAGAGAAATATATTTTATGCTTGCCATAATCAGCTTGCGTTTTAGATGCAATATTGTACAAAAATATTAGCTTATTGAATATTATAAATGTTTATATAGACCATTGTAAATCATATTAGCTAGTAGACACATGTGGTCCGTAGTGCCAAAATCTGTAAGATCTTCATAGTTTTAAGGTTGATCTCAACTATGTACATATTATAAGGATAAGAGTGTATCTGAGAGCCATATTAAGTTAGAAATCCGTTCTTCAATTATAGCTGACTAAGTTCCAACAGAAAAGTGATTGGTCGTCGGGCTCAGACAAGGAAACCAAACAACTTTCACAAAAAAAAAACTTCTGGAGAACGATTGTTTTAACTCTCCCATACAAATTATATCGAAGTTGGCTCCCAAACTAAATGCCTCAAGCCCATTTGTATTGGAAGTCCATTTTTTTTTTTCATGTTTCGACCTATGTTCCTCGGGCAAAGTTGTTCAGTTTCATGGGTAGGTTCATACCTTAAAGTTAGGTCAGCTAATTTTTTTAAACCCTATAGTGAGTGTGAAATAGAAATATCCTTCCATACTTAGCTCCGCTGTAGGTTGTTGAATAACTAATTCCGTTTTTTTTATATCAACCACCTGCTTAAAAAAATCAATAAAAGTGCGCAAAGTAAATACTAGCTAGCTATGTTTTTCACACTTATGATAGAATTTTTTGTTAAAACATGGTTTCAACCTATATGGTGCTCATCCACCGAATTCACATCCTAACTGTGCTTCCTTAGATTACAAGAGACATATATAAAGCTTATGTAAATTTAAATAAACCATATATACCTATTTTTGTACAGATAGACGTAAGATGTCGATATGTGATATAGAATACAACGAGTGTGTGTTAAAGTGCCTATTGTAAATAGTTTATTGAATAAATATTGACATTTATAAACATATTCTATTGTATAATAAGAAAAATGCTGTTGAATAAAATAGTTCAAAACTTAAATACTTGTTTCCTTTTCTGTGCATTAAAAGTAACTACTAACTACATCACATCCATCATACATAGGTAAAGTCAACGATTTAGAATGACATAATGAAAACTCACTAAATCCTAAAATTTATAATTCCAATATTGAAGGACCAAGTTTTAAAAGTCCCTAAGTCCTATAGTCATATTGCTATTGATTCGTGGAGGGCTCAACTTAACAAAATCTTGACTAAAATTATTGCCGTCCCTTTCTGATCTCTCATGATAGAAAATTACAGGTATAGATTTATATCAGTTAAGTCGTGATTTTTGCAAATACGAATTGTTACCAATATGGGACTTAGGAACTTTTGGCCTTTCAAATAGAAATAACATTCTAATCTAATGTAAGGTAAGATTTTGCTAAAATGAAAAACTAAATGAAATATAGCAATTCATTTATTGAAAAAATTCACAACTGATACCACATAGAAAAACTACTCGGCACGGTTTAACTCTTAACAATAAATATCACATAAACACTTTCAATTTATAAACTATATACAATACATAGAAAATTACTCATTTTGGTTCACATTGTGAAGGTCTAACCACTAGGTGATAATCACAGGATATTAAAAAGAAAAACTGAACAGAAATAAAATATATTAGTGAAAATTCAATTTGGAATACACTCTTTAAATAAATTTAACAAAAATAAAAGAAAATTATATTTGGATCGGATTCCTTAAAAAAGTTTCTTATTATGTTATTATCGGTTTACAATAACTACAATAAATTATATTAAATGTGATATACATACACTCATGGCGTTTTGATAGAGTGTTTTTTAAATAACTAATTTAATATTTAACAAAAGAAAAATATAATCTTATTTTTATGGCCAATTTTCCATAGCACCTGCACAGGTTATAGACCGACTTCTAACACTGGTATGGAACCAGAACATTCAGTTCAGGGTCAGGTACCTGGTACGTATAACGTTGTGATATGTGGTAATAGTTTTAACGATTCGTGAAAGTGTAAGCACGGGGTGTAAGGGACAGCATAACGCAACTGATACGGGTTGCTCAATCAACAAAACTGAACAACTTTCACCAGGAAATTCTTTCAGGAAAGGTATATAATTTTATACTCTCCTATACAAAATGATCATCGCGATCAGACAATTTGTAGGGGAAGCCAATTTTTACTTTGTCATTTCCGGAAAGAATATTCTGGTGAAAGATGTCAGTTTCGTTAAGTGAGCACCCCTATCAGTCCGACTTAATCTGTCCCTTACAACGCGATAAGAACTCGCTAGCAATCATTGACCCACAAGTCTGAGAAAAATCTGGCATCACTGGCACAACCATTGAACTTATAGCGTTTACTACCCAAACCTATTGGTAGGGTCAATAAATACTACTGAGATCTTACATCGCCAATTATACAAACTTAATTTAAACATCAACATGTAGAAAACTTTGGGGAATCAATAATCCTTCGAAAAATTCATAAGACATCAGTGCGAAATGCTACTCACCCCAATAAGACGGCAAGTTTTGGAGATTTGGCATGTTTTAGCAAATAATTTACAGCGAAGAGACGGCATGTACCATTTACTTGCAATCAATAATTATGCTTCAAATATTATACTATATTGCACTATCTAGTAATAAATTGTTAGAAACTCAAGTTTTAGCCCAATCAATGTGTTTTTATACCATAAATATATTTTTAGTCGATTAGTTTTATTTTAACCAAAATCAATCATGGACATAATATTTCCAAGAAAATTATATAAATTCGTGTGCCCTTAAATTTGTAAACAGTACAAACTCAGATTTGCTAAATTAGATTTTTAAATAAGATTTTTTTCATATTAGTTTTTTCAGTTTTGGGAGTGTCCCCTTTCCTTGAGTTTTACCAAACTGCACTTGTCTTTATATCAGTCCATTCGTTATGATTATGAGCAATCTTCAACCTACTTCCAAACAGGAATCTTTTGGCCTTCATTTTTCACACACACAATTCCGATTTACACATAGAGACGATAGTTGTTCTGTATATTATGTTTCTATGTACAAATAACTGTTAAATAATAAATAAAGTACAATTTTAAAGTGTATGACAACAATGGAAATGATTACTATACAGGCGTATTTTTATGTGAACATATTTAAGTCAGCTGTGGGCTTTTAGTCAGCATAGATGTTTTAAAAAATATTAATAAAAAGAAAAGAACATTTTGTTAGTGTACCGTGAAAACGTGAAATACAAAAGAAAATAACTATTCACGATTTATGTAACATTTGAACATTTTATATTCATAGCTCAACGAAATTATTATATTATTTTCAAAGTTAAATTCGTTTTATTATTATTATTAAACATTCAATACAGGATAAAATGACGATTATAGTCAAATTGTGCGAATCTCATTACAGATTAGGCATTAAAATGAGTAAATAATAGTTATTATAAAATATACGAAAGTAAGTTATCGGCTACGAACGGGTTTTACAATTTATTCACATTTGCTTTTTAATTTTACGCCAAAGAACATAAATGTTTAAGAAAATTAAGTTTGTTGATATGTTCATAGAAAAATAGATTTTGAAATAGATGAAGCTTTTATAGGGTTCTTTATTTACATCAATATTTTTATATGATAAATAATTATATTAATATCCGATTAAACTCTTCATTTTGGTAATACAAATGGATAAGTTGGTATTATTGTCAAATTATTTATTTCTAAAGAGGGGAAGCTCTTTTGCCATCAAAGTATAAATAAGTGAAAAATGTACTCAAATTAGAAGAAAAATAATGAGCATAATTCGAATAATTATACTGGAATTTTGTATACATACTAATATAATAAATTACAAGTGAAATCTCCTTTTTCTAACTATAAAGGCAGTACGGGACACCTTCCCGCATATTGATAGGAGTTGCTCAGTTGATAAAATATTATTATTACAAAGCGTGTGATTTCTTCGTGAAATTTGTTCAGTTTCATTGACTGAGCAGCCTTTATCACTTTGTGGGGGTTGGGTTGGGAAGTTGTCCCTTACACCCGGTAATTAAACAGTACCAACTATACATCACAGAAAATAACAAAGTGTAAAATAAATACATACATCAATTATACATTTATACATAAAAACAACCGCTATGCATTAAAACAATAATTACATGAAACATTAGCACTCACTCCATAGCAATATGCTATAACTTAACACATAATAATAGCAAGATGTTGTAAGTAATAAAATAATTATGTGATAATTAAATAAATAATAGAGATTGAAACACCACCGAAAAGCCAAAACCTTAATACAGCAAGATTTTTTATTCACAAAAAAATAAGGGCTAGAATTTCTTTAATGATTGAAAAATCTCGCTGGACGTCAATGTGGGGAAGTCCGTCTACAGGGCAACTCCGTCTAACGACTATAATAACTTCAGCATTTAAATGAGAGCGCGGATTACTTTGTGGTCGATAAAACCAGTATTGTGGTGTTAGTTCAAATCACGTGGCGCTAGTAGCATTATGAGGCTAGAAAAAAAAGAAAATAGCCATTTTTTTGCAACGGTGTGCCGGTCTTACCCTGGGGTACGTTCAGTCGACCCAGTTCGATATTTATACCGATCGAATCTTATACTAGTGGGACGCACTGGACTTGCACCTTAGCCGCTGTCAGATAAAACTTCACTTCCGGTGCGCCTCTGAACTGAATTAACCTAGTCGAAATTTCGTCTGACAGGTGTCTCTGAACGGGCAGTATAATTTAATTTCGATCGATCGAGCGGCTCTGAACGTACCCCTGTATATTGAAGTATGCCAGACTCCCCACATTGACCTTACTGTCATTTCTCATACTATTTAATTCAGAATTCGAACGGTTTCCAGTCAAACTCTGTTTTTGGACTATTATAATCCGACGTTAGATTATAGCATGGCGGTTTAAAGAAAATCTGCCTTTCAAGGGGTACTATTCCTATTATGTTAATCATTTTGATGGTCTTATCAGTGCCTAATAGAATAAACTCATATCAAGACGATACGTGATCAGATTTCAAATGAAACACATAGCCTACAACTATAATATTTTTGAACATTTTATTATTTTTAATAGTTCTTCAGTAAACAAACACCTATTACATAAATGCTAACATGTACTAAGTTCATTTTGTCTTTATTTTTAAAGACAATCGTCACCAATTGGGATCTTTATAACCACATTCTCTGGTATCTTGGTACAGTTCATCGTATGGTAGGAAGGAATATTAATGATTTGCTGGTCGGGAAAAGTACTGTCAGAGTAAATAACAGTAGTTATATCTACACAAGTATACTAAATGCAAAAATTATCAGTGTTGCCAGCACCTTATATTACTTGACCCGTTAGTTGGACTAGGATCCTGAAAATTATTAAAGTACCAAGATAGCAGGTGGTTATGACAATACTGATAGGTATTTACCATAAAGTTCTTTACGAAGCGAAATCTGTTTCTGGCGTACGAGTATCTGTGTGTGTAGGTGATAGTAAGTGTTGGTGTTATGACGTCCATCTGCATTACTTGACGTCCATATGTGTTACTTGACGTCCATCTGAATCATTTGACGTCTATCTGTATTATCTGACGTCTATGTGAGTTATTTGACGTCCATCTGTATTACCTAACGTCTATCTGTATTACTTGACATCCATCTGTATTGCCTGACGTCTATCTGTGCTACTTGACGTTCATCTGTATTATTTGACGTCCATCTGTCTGTATTACCTGACATCCATCTGTATTACTTGACGTCCATCTGTTTTACTTGACGACCATCTGTATTTCATATTTGCGTCACGTATAAAGACATTATTTTTGTATTTACCTAAGTGGGTCTTACTCGTATTCTATAGGCGTGGGCGTCATGACGTCCATCTGTATGTCCTCCATGTTGGGCAGCACGAGGATCTTCTCGAACTCCTTGCTGAGCTTCTGCTCGATCCAGTTGGAGATCTGCGCGAACCGCAGCGTGCGCGCGCCCACAGCCGGCCGCGCCTTCAGCACCAGCTGCGGGTTCGTGCGGAACCTGGAAATAGTACATTGTGTCAGAGGCATGGGAAATTAGCATTTGACGGACGAGGGCGAGGACTTTAAAATTACCAATCAGGCAGATTCTTTTTCCGCCGAGGTTTACATAGTGCTTTGAGAAAAATACATGCGTTAGCTTATTTGACAATTTAATGCTTTCTATTATTTTTTTCAGCAGCAAGATTCAACATAACGACACGCCCAAGGAACAACAACGTATCTCAATTCTGTCAATTTTACAGGAGAGCAATTTTAAGGTTTAAAAAAATTCTCCTGCTTTTGTTTTTTAATTAATTTAAGTGATTGTTCGTTTTAAAGAATACATGTAACGGGTTTTATATGATGTTATATTTGTTTTTATCATAATAATTTGATTTCATTGAGTTTTATGACTTACAATTAAGTGCTAGGATGCTTATTACCTGCAAGAACAACGTAAATTGAGATACTGAGCATCAAAATTGAAGAGATAATTTAAATTTCCGGTGAACACCAGTGTATGTCTGAGTTACGTTTAAGTTATCTTATGCTATTAGCACCTTTTGACCTTAAAGTAATGTAAGTGTAGGCTTGTTTGAAATTTACTTACTATAATGCAATGCAATAAAACACTTTTTCATAAAATCTTTAAGTTTTATTTATACCAAAGTATAATAATAAATGGATACCTAGTTGGCAAGTATTAGAATAGTAGTGATACAACAAAAAATAACCTCATTTCCATACCAAAGAAAAGTGTTTAATACCTTAGTAGTCTAATTATTAGAATACTAGTGTAACAACAAAAGTGAACTATTCCTTATTCATACCAAAGCAAAAGTAATTAATAACTAGTTGGCTAATATTAGACTACTTGTACTACATCAAAAATAAACTTGTTTTTAAACCAAAGATAAAGTACGGTCATTTTCAGACACTAAATTCAACAAAAATAAACCTTTTTTCATTCATACAAAGAAAAGTAGAAGCACGTAGAAGGATAGGAAGGATTTCTTCCATGCTGGACTGGGAGCGATAGAAAAACATAGAATGTGCCAGCTGCATCTCCTCCCGGGCTTGCTGTAAAAACCAGCTAAGGGATCCGAGGGTTTTAATACCTATATTGTAATCTAGGCGATGGGCTGACAACTTGTCACTACAGCAATATACAGATCCACATCTGGAATAACCCTCAAAATTTGTCAGACGTGGCGGAACGACCTTTGTGTAAGTCGTTTACGCTCTGCCTACCCCATTAGGGATAAAGGCGTGATTTATGTATGTGTATGTATGTACGTAGAAGGCAAATAATTGCCTCGATTCTGCGCATGCATTCCTTAGCTTAAGCAGGCAAATGATACCTGTATATGTCCTGTCTCTTTTCTTTTCCGTATTTGTGAAATTGCCAGGAGTATCCTAAAATAAGCTAAGAATTGCGTACGCAAATTCGAGGCCATTACAATACAATAAACGCAGCTGCCGCTTAGGATCACTGGGAAAACAGCAGCATCGTAAGTATTGAATTGATGCAGCTGCCACTTAAAATCACAGGAAAAACAAAAACATTGTAAGTATTGGATAGACGCAGCTGCCACTTAAGATCACCGGGAAGGCAGCAGCATCGTAAGTATTGAATAGACGTAGCTACCACTTAGGATCACAGAAAAAACAGCAGAATCATACCTAAGTATTGGATAGATGCAGCTGCCAATTAGGATCACCGGGAAAACAGCAGCATCGTCAGTATTGGATATTCGCAGCTACCACTTAGGATCACAGGAAAGACAGCAGCATCGTAAGTATTGGATAGACGCAGTAAGCGTTTAGGATCACTGGGAAGACAGCAGCATTGTTAGTATTGGATAGTCGCAGCTACCACTTAGTATCATAGAAAAGACAGCAGCATCGTAAGTATTGGATAGACGCAGCTGCCAATTAGGATCACCGGGAAGACAGCAGCATCGTTAGTATTGGATAATCGCAGCTACCACTTAGGATCATGGAAAAGACAGCAGCATTGTAAGTATTGGATAGATGCAGCTGTCACTTAGGATCACCGGGAAGACAGCAGCATCGTAAGTCATGGATAGAAGAAGCAGCCACTTAGAATCATAGGAAAAACAGCAGCATCGTAAGTAATGGATAGACGAAGCAGCCACTTTTTTTGTATGTTTCGCTGTTTATTCCTTTGACATGGGGGTCGGAGTCGTTTTTAGCAAACATGGACTTCGACGAAGCAGCCACATAGAATCACAGGAAAGACAGCAGCATCGTAAGTGTTGCGTACATCGAATTTGCCACATCAAGAAACAGTAGTCCTGAAACGCGGTATCGAAGTTTGCACGGTGATCTGCTTGTATACAACTTCCAAACTACTCCAGTTGAACTTCGGTCCCTTGGTCACAACACCCGACCAGGAGGGTAGCTACTCTTTACTCATCCATCATCACTAAGCCAATTTGCTTCAGCAATTAACTCCTAAATAAGTATTGGACAGACACAAACACAACAGTTTTTGAAGATCACAAGGAATACAGCGGCATCGTAAGTATTGGATTGGACAGATGCAGCTGCCACTTAGAATCACAGGATCTTTCCTGCAGCAGCATCGTATTTGATAGACAGAGCAGCCTTTTAAGATTACAGGAAAGACAGCGACATCGTAAGTATTGGATAGTCGCAGCTACCACATAGGATCGCAGGGAAGACAACAGCATCGTATTGGCTAGACACAACAACCTTTTAAGATCACCAGGAAGACAGTAGCATTGTAAGTATTGGATAGTCGCAGCAAACACTTAGGATCACAGGAAAGACAGCAGCATCGTAAGTATTGGATAGATGCACGCAGCTGCCACTTATTATCACAGGGAAGACAGCGGCATCGTAAGTAATGAATAGTTGCAGTTATCACTTAGGAACACAAGAAAAACAGCAGAATCGTAAATATTGGATAGACGCAGCTGCCACGTAGGATCACCAGGAAGACAGCAACTTTGTAAGTATTGTATAGATGGACGTCAAATAACTCACATAGACGTCAGATAATACAGATAGACGTCAAATGATTCAGATGGACGTCAAGTAACACATATGGACGTCAAGTAATGCAGATGGACGTCATAACACCAACACTTACTATCACCTACACACACAGATACTCGTACGCCAGAAACAGATTTCGCTTCGTAAAGAACTTTATGGTAAATACCTATCAGTATTGTCATAACCACCTGCTATCTTGGTACTTTAATAATTTTCAGGATCCTAGTCCAACTAACGGGTCAAGTAATATAAGGTGCTGGCAACACTGATAATTTTTGCATTTAGTATACTTGTGTAGATATAACTACTGTTATTTACTCTGACAGTACTTTTCCCGACCAGCAAATCATTAATATTCCTTCCTACCATACGATGAACTGTACCAAGATACCAGAGAATGTGGTTATAAAGATCCCAATTGGTGACGATTGTCTTTAAAAATAAAGACAAAATGAACTTAGTACATGTTAGCATTTATGTAATAGGTGTTTGTTTACTGAAGAACTATTAAAAATAATAAAATGTTCAAAAATATTATAGTTGTAGGCTATGTGTTTCATTTGAAATCTGATCACGTATCGTCTTGATATGAGTTTATTCTATTAGGCACTGATAAGACCATCAAAATGATTAACATAATAGGAATAGTACCCCTTGAAAGGCAGATTTTCTTTAAACCGCCATGCTATAATCTAACGTCGGATTATAATAGTCCAAAAAACAGAGTTTGACTGGAAACCGTTCGAATTCTGAATTAAATAGTATGAGAAATGACAGTAAGGTCAATGTGGGGAGTCTGGCATACTTCAATATACAGGGGTACGTTCAGAGCCGCTCGATCGATCGAAATTAAATTATACTGCCCGTTAGTTGGACTAGGATCCTGAAAATTATTAAAGTACCAAGATAGCAGGTGGTTATGACAATACTGATAGGTATTTACCATAAAGTTCTTTACGAAGCGAAATCTGTTTCTGGCGTACGAGTATCTGTGTGTGTAGGTGATAGTAAGTGTTGGTGTTATGACGTCCATCTGCATTACTTGACGTCCATATGTGTTACTTGACGTCCATCTGAATCATTTGACGTCTATCTGTATTATCTGACGTCTATGTGAGTTATTTGACGTCCATCTATACAATACTTACAAAGTTGCTGTCTTCCTGGTGATCCTACGTGGCAGCTGCGTCTATCCAATATTTACGATTCTGCTGTTTTTCTTGTGTTCCTAAGTGATAACTGCAACTATTCATTACTTACGATGCCGCTGTCTTCCCTGTGATAATAAGTGGCAGCTGCGTGCATCTATCCAATACTTACGATGCTGCTGTCTTTCCTGTGATCCTAAGTGTTTGCTGCGACTATCCAATACTTACAATGCTACTGTCTTCCTGGTGATCTTAAAAGGTTGTTGTGTCTAGCCAATACGATGCTGTTGTCTTCCCTGCGATCCTATGTGGTAGCTGCGACTATCCAATACTTACGATGTCGCTGTCTTTCCTGTAATCTTAAAAGGCTGCTCTGTCTATCAAATACGATGCTGCTGCAGGAAAGATCCTGTGATTCTAAGTGGCAGCTGCATCTGTCCAATCCAATACTTACGATGCCGCTGTATTCCTTGTGATCTTCAAAAACTGTTGTGTTTGTGTCTTGTCCAATACTTATTTAGGAGTTAATTGCTGAAGCAAATTGGCTTAGTGATGATGGATGAGTAAAGAGTAGCTACCCTCCTGGTCGGGTGTTGTGACCAAGGGACCGAAGTTCAACTGGAGTAGTTTGGAAGTTGTATACAAGCAGATCACCGTGCAAACTTCGATACCGCGTTTCAGGACTACTGTTTCTTGATGTGGCAAATTCGATGTACGCAACACTTACGATGCTGCTGTCTTTCCTGTGATTCTATGTGGCTGCTTCGTCGAAGTCCATGTTTGCTAAAAACGACTCCGACCCCCATGTCAAAGGAATAAACAGCGAAACATACAAAAAAAGTGGCTGCTTCGTCTATCCATTACTTACGATGCTGCTGTTTTTCCTATGATTCTAAGTGGCTGCTTCTTCTATCCATGACTTACGATGCTGCTGTCTTCCCGGTGATCCTAAGTGACAGCTGCATCTATCCAATACTTACAATGCTGCTGTCTTTTCCATGATCCTAAGTGGTAGCTGCGATTATCCAATACTAACGATGCTGCTGTCTTCCCGGTGATCCTAATTGGCAGCTGCGTCTATCCAATACTTACGATGCTGCTGTCTTTTCTATGATACTAAGTGGTAGCTGCGACTATCCAATACTAACAATGCTGCTGTCTTCCCAGTGATCCTAAACGCTTACTGCGTCTATCCAATACTTACGATGCTGCTGTCTTTCCTGTGATCCTAAGTGGTAGCTGCGAATATCCAATACTGACGATGCTGCTGTTTTCCCGGTGATCCTAATTGGCAGCTGCATCTATCCAATACTTAGGTATGATTCTGCTGTTTTTTCTGTGATCCTAAGTGGTAGCTACGTCTATTCAATACTTACGATGCTGCTGCCTTCCCGGTGATCTTAAGTGGCAGCTGCGTCTATCCAATACTTACAATGTTTTTGTTTTTCCTGTGATTTTAAGTGGCAGCTGCATCAATTCAATACTTACGATGCTGCTGTTTTCCCAGTGATCCTAAGCGGCAGCTGCGTTTATTGTATTGTAATGGCCTCGAATTTGCGTACGCAATTCTTAGCTTATTTTAGGATACTCCTGGCAATTTCACAAATACGGAAAAGAAAAGAGACAGGACATATACAGGTATCATTTGCCTGCTTAAGCTAAGGAATGCATGCGCAGAATCGAGGCAATTATTTGCCTTCTACGTACATACATACACATACATAAATCACGCCTTTATCCCTAATGGGGTAGGCAGAGCGTAAACGACTTACACAAAGGTCGTTCCGCCACGTCTGACAAATTTTGAGGGTTATTCCAGATGTGGATCTGTATATTGCTGTAGTGACAAGTTGTCAGCCCATCGCCTAGATTACAATATAGGTATTAAAACCCTCGGATCCCTTAGCTGGTTTTTACAGCAAGCCCGGGAGGAGATGCAGCTGGCACATTCTATGTTTTTCTATCGCTCCCAGTCCAGCATGGAAGAAATCCTTCCTATCCTTCTACGTGCTTCTACTTTTCTTTGTATGAATGAAAAAAGGTTTATTTTTGTTGAATTTAGTGTCTGAAAATGACCGTACTTTATCTTTGGTTTAAAAACAAGTTTATTTTTGATGTAGTACAAGTAGTCTAATATTAGCCAACTAGTTATTAATTACTTTTGCTTTGGTATGAATAAGGAATAGTTCACTTTTGTTGTTACACTAGTATTCTAATAATTAGACTACTAAGGTATTAAACACTTTTCTTTGGTATGGAAATGAGGTTATTTTTTGTTGTATCACTACTATTCTAATACTTGCCAACTAGGTATCCATTTATTATTATACTTTGGTATAAATAAAACTTAAAGATTTTATGAAAAAGTGTTTTATTGCATTGCATTATAGTAAGTAAATTTCAAACAAGCCTACACTTACATTACTTTAAGGTCAAAAGGTGCTAATAGCATAAGATAACTTAAACGTAACTCAGACATACACTGGTGTTCACCGGAAATTTAAATTATCTCTTCAATTTTGATGCTCAGTATCTCAATTTACGTTGTTCTTGCAGGTAATAAGCATCCTAGCACTTAATTGTAAGTCATAAAACTCAATGAAATCAAATTATTATGATAAAAACAAATATAACATCATATAAAACCCGTTACATGTATTCTTTAAAACGAACAATCACTTAAATTAATTAAAAAACAAAAGCAGGAGAATTTTTTTAAACCTTAAAATTGCTCTCCTGTAAAATTGACAGAATTGAGATACGTTGTTGTTCCTTGGGCGTGTCGTTATGTTGAATCTTGCTGCTGAAAAAAATAATAGAAAGCATTAAATTGTCAAATAAGCTAACGCATGTATTTTTCTCAAAGCACTATGTAAACCTCGGCGGAAAAAGAATCTGCCTGATTGGTAATTTTAAAGTCCTCGCCCTCGTCCGTCAAATGCTAATTTCCCATGCCTCTGACACA
>JARACY010002708.1:0-40040 GCA_029255725.1 Scrobipalpa atriplicella
GCCCACTTGCTTTGAGATAAGTCTTTCTTTAATGCCTAGGTATATGAAAAAAAAAACAAATGTAGGTTCCTTGACATAGCTCTTGACATTAGTCAGAGTTCACAGAGGCAGAGTCGACGATCTCAAGATTTAGAGCAATATTATATTTTTGATTTGACAGGCAGTGTGTCAAATCAAAGTCAAAGTCTCAAGAGCTGATTAATTAATATGGACACTAGTTTTATCCACATACGACTGAAATAGCTTCGACAATACGCATGCACTTTCTTGCACCAATGAAACACAGGGTGATAAGAATTCTTTTTTGAAAACTCACTCGATCGTCGACTCTGCCTCTGTGAACTCTGACTAATGTCAAGAGCTATGTCAAGGAACCTACATTTGTTTTTTTTTTCATATACCTAGGCATTAAAGAAAGACTTATCTCAAAGCAAGTGGGCGTCAAACTATCTACCGTCATATCGCAAAAATCTCCGTAAATTTTAGCGACCCCACCAAAGGCTAAAAACAAAGGATGTTTACCGACAGCTATTTTGTGCTTGTGACGCCAAAAACCCTTAAGTTCTTGGTAACAAAACTGGGGAGATCGGGCTTAAGGGAACGTTAAAGAGAAAAAAGGATCCCCAACCTACCCTCGGGTGCAGAAAAAAGATGTTTGTATTACGTACTACCGAGGAGTTTTACTTCTTTTTATCGTGTGTGTGTTTCGAGTCGATCGGCCCGATGTACCCTGGTGTCATAATTTTTGAAACAACCTATAATAGCACAGCTAATTAGGCCTCTGACATGGTTTGTGTAACGACCACTATCAAAGACCGCTACCGGGACCGACGGCTTAACGTGTCCACTGAAGCACAGAATCTTTTTCTTCCAGACAATCAGGTGATTAAGACTGCATTGTCTTAACCAAACTGGGGGAAATCTCGCAAAGTTATAAATTAACAAAATATCAACTTTGTTTTCCCCCTTAAGAATCGAACCCAAGACCTCCGTGTGTAGCCCATGGCCCAGACCACTAGACCATGGAAGCAGTTAAGGTTGAGGGGTTTTGCTGGTTCCGTTTCTAATTACAAACAGCTGACGAAGTTCTCACGGTGAAAATAATTTCTGACGAATTGTGGAAAGCTGTCTTCGAAAATGGATGATTCTATTGGACTAAAAAATCTTAACAGTTAACTCATTTAACTCTGATTAGGTACATTATTATTATTTTTACAGAATTCTTCTTGAATTTGAAATAAAAATTGGTAATAAAACATACAAAAATTAAAAAAAGGTACCTCTATGGTGGATTTAGGCATTATAGAACACGTTTGCTAAACAAATCAAGTCCCATTTCTTTACAAATGAATTCAATATAATCTTTGTATACTTTTATCTCAAGCAAATTGTAGTACGAAAAAATATAGCAGTATTTTTCTTCTTTCGTTTAAGATTCTCTATAATGGATTCTGTCGAACAATTTTCCGGGCGCGTTATCAATGGAGGTTTTAAGTGCCCACTTCTGAGGCGGGATCAGGGTACTAATAAATACCTATAAAACTTGTATCGGCCATAATACTGAAAACTTTATGTGGGTTCGAATGAAACGGCTAGAATTTATTATTCATTGTTAAACTTTGGGTTAGTGCTGCTTCTTATGAGCTCTCGGTAATACTTCGCGGCAACGATAATGACTGGATGGTTTATGAAATATTTCCCAAGTGGTTAAGCAGTTTCTTTGCCTTTATAGGAATACTTTTAGTAGCTTGGAATACAATTCAGCGTTTAGTATTAGCCAATGATATTAGTTTAGAAAGAAATAAAAATAACTTACTATTTATATGAAATCGTTGGAAATCGCCCTAAACAGGGTATGCTCTTGCTTCTCGGTTGGGAGAGAACGTATATATGAGTTGATGATAGTTATGATTGTAGAAAACTAGCTGGTGTGTAGTGCGGTGTTTCTTTTTTTATAATTCTATATTTTTCTCCTGGTTCTAAGCTACCTTCCCACCAATTTTCAGGCAAATCGGTTCAACCCTTCTTGAGTTATAAATAGTGTACCTAACACGACTTTATTTTAATAGATATTTATTCCAGTTTGAGAATAATAATAAAAAAAAATTGTACAACTCTATTTAACTACAACACAACAAGCTTGTCACGTATTGTTCTAGAAATAGGATACGGTTTTTTTATGTTATTGTATCGTCTTCTTTCAGAGTGCTAACAATAACAGGTCCCTGGACACAATTTGCTGAGATCCACAATTCAACTGGCGTGTAGCGTGGTGTTTGTAAAGACTGTTGTGTTGGCGAATGTTGAACGCGGATTGGAAATAAAATGTGTTGTTGAGAAAATACTTTTTTTTTACTGTTAGATTGTCACGCTTCCATGCTGGATTGGGACCGATGAAAATACGTTGAATGTAGTCTAACTTGTTTTCTTCCTGGGCGAATAAGCCCAATACAACTGTAACAACAGTTTACAATAGTAAAAGTTAACTTTTTGGCAGTAGGCTGAAAACCTGTGACTACATTGTACACTGCTGTGTAAAGTCTGAAATCAGCCTAAGCAATGTCTAACGTAACATGACAGAAATTGTGTTTATAAGTAAGGGCAGCAACACACCTGTGTAACGTTCGGTGGCAGAACCTTCGGCGGCAGAACCTTCGGTCGTATACGACACAGCAATTTTTCAGATTTTTCATTTATATTAGATGTTTCTGATATTATCATCATCAAGGAAAGACTGCTTGGTTAAAATTTTGTGACAACAACGAAAATTCCAATATTTCATTTACAGGAATTTAGCATTCACGTCATAATTGAAAAAGTAGAACAGAACTGAAAATAAAAGGCTACGACGCGAGATATTCCTCGTAAAAGCTAGTTTTAAACCATCAAAAACTTCTATGCTCGTTAGTAGCAGTTTACATACTCTACATGTGAAGTATACATACATACATACATATATTCAAGCGTTTTTCCCTAATGGGGTAGGCAGAGCGTAAACGACCTAATCAAAGGTCGTTCCGCCACGTCTGACAAGTTTTGAGGGTTATTCCAGATAGATCTGTATATTGCTAAAGTGACAGGTTGTCAGCCCATCGCCTATTTTACAATACTGAAACCCTCGAATCCCTTAGCTGATTTTTACAGCATGCCCGGGAGGAGATGCAGCTGGCACATTCTATGTTTTTCTTTCACTCCCAGTCCAGCATGTGAAGTATAGAAGACAATAAAAATTGCTTTTGGCAAACGAGAAGGGTTTTTGTAGAAAATAAATGCTTACATAACATAGGGCTTCTTTGTAATAAAATATTATGTTCATGATTTTCAACAAACTACTTTCACAGGATATTTGGATCAAGTGTGAAAATCGGTACCTATATATACAATTATTTGCTTTGCAATATTTCTCGGTACCGCTATTAAATGTTCTGTCAATTAGGACTACATAATTATGACAAACGGAGAATACATACACATACATCAAATCACGCATTTATCCCTAATGGGGTAGTTAGAGCGTCAATGACCCAAACAAAGGTCTTTCCGCCATATCTGACAAGTGTTTTCGATTTATGTTCCTTGGGAAAAAAAAATCGGTTTCATGGGCAGATTAACATCTTTACGGGTACATACCCTTTCTATTACACCCTGTATACATATTGGTGACCCAAAATAAACCTGGTGCAGTGCGTCACTTGCCACAGGCTTACTGAAATTGTTTTACGGATTGAGTTTTAAACCGAAAATAAATATTTTTTCGGATATTTTTTCCGGTCGTATAATCGGGACATGCAAAACGAAAAAGCGAACATAGTCATAGAATATATGACCGTACACACAGTTAGTTTTAGAATTTAGTTATGAAATCTCTTTGCGTGTGTCAAATGAATAAATTTAAGCTGAAAGAATTAAAAAAAAGGTTTTGAAAAATACAGAAAATCTGAATTAATGGAATACAGCCGTTGTGCCAAAGTTGTGCACTGCAAACATTAAAATATAGAATGTTTTCTGCTAGGATGAGAAAATTTCAAAGATAAAAGAAAATTGTAGATGATAATCGAAAATTATTTGGCAAGCGTTTTTGTCATTTCCTGAAATCATTTCTTATTTCGTTGACTCAGCAACCCCAATCATTTTTCAGGAAGCTGTTTCTAAACCTTACAACAAGAGAGTACTTGTTCAATGTTTTACTGCTTTTTGATTACCTCCCACTCCTATCCAATAGCTCACTTAATCATCGTTACCTTACCACGCCTTCTGTCATTTAGGAACACACCCCTTGACCAATTTATTTAAGAGCCCGATGGGAACTTTTAATTCTTGTATTTTCTTTTCTTTCGCGAGAACGATTAAAGTGTTATCGGCGACATTTTATGGGATTGGGTAGATACTACATGAATTCCTAATAAAATTATTTTCATAATCTAAAGTACAGAGGAGGAGTTATCAGTCCTTGGATTTATCTCAGAGGGATATATTCGCAGTTTTATTTTTAATAATATTGTACATACTATTTTATTCTATTTTATTGAAGTAGGCTATAAATTGCTAGTCTGAAATGGTTTTACTTATACAAATAGTAAAATTTCATTTATCATATAAAAACTAACTGAAATCCTTACCTGATATTTACCTACATTATATTTTCACTAAAATAAAAAATACTTAATGTACACTAACCGTTCTATTCTGCAAGTTCTTGACCCTGCACAGCAGCTGCACGGGGTGACCGACCAGGCCTGTGACATTTCTTGGAGTCGTGGTGTCGAAGAAAGGGGAATCACCAGACCCGTCGTACTCGCGAAGAAACTCCTCTCTGAAGCGGCGAGATGAGGAGATGTCCATTTTTGAGTCCGATGGGTCTTCGGTTCCGGAGCCAGCTGGTCAAAGAAAATAAAGGCTTAGTTAATTGATGGTGTACAATACAAATTATTTTAAAATATTTGCCGATATGTCTTTAGATGGCGAAAATTTTTGAGAAACTGTGTAGAATGCGCCAAAATCTTGCAATATAATTGTAAAGACACAAGAAAGTTAATCTCTTAAAAAATATTTTGAAAATAATTGGGCTATTTGAAGTTAAGTTTCAATATAATAAGGTTTAAAACCAAGTACACGATTCACCTTGAAAATGAAATCAATATTCAAAATTAAATCACTTGTCAAACAGCTTATATACAACGACTTGATACCCTCATCGGCTCATACATCGACAGCGTATCTCATCTACATAACATTCCCGTAATGCCCAAGGGATTGAAATAGATGGAAATCGATTCCATCTACATTTCCTGCCAAGGATAAGGTTCCGAGGTTACGAAAACACGTGATCTTTTTTGACTAGTATTTTTTTTTCTAAATTATATTATATTTTTTAATAATGCCCTCGATTCTGGCCGCCACATTCTTAACTTATTTTAAGATAGCGATGGTCCGACGACATCGTCAAATTCATAGGCGCGAACTGGATGAGACTAGCACAGGACCGTGAGGAGTGGCGCAGTAGAGAAGAGGCCTATACCCTGCAGTGGGTGGATGTGGGCTGAAGATGATGAACTACATTTTCATAGTTTATTATAATTATTGTCGCTTTTTTATGTTCAGCAGACCCTGTAACTATAACTTATAAATAACAAAAAGTTTCAGTGAAATCCAGTCTGTGGTTTTTTTGCACGAACAGCGAACAGCAAACTGACAAACTTTTTACCTCATTTCCACTGGAAAATTGGTTAGCCATAGGTGAATTCGCAGAACCACACCGCGAAATGGCATAGAAGAAATGCCAGATACCGAACTAAATAAAAAAAACGCTGTCATGGGTCGTCGGGTCAACATGGATCGTGTCGGCGGAGATGAGTTGTCAGTGCGGGGAAGAGTTATCAGTGCGGTGCGGGGTGAGTTGTCAGTGCGGGGTGAGTTGTCAGTGTGGGATGAGTTGTCTGGGCGGGGATGAGTTGTCAGAGCGCGATAAGTTGTTGGTGCGGGATAAATTGTCAGCGCATCATAAGTTGTCTGACACTGACAACTTATCCCCGCACTAACAACTCATCCTACACTGACAACTCGTCCCCCACTGACAAACTTGTTTATTAATTAAATATCAATTGGTCACAAACGAAAGCTGCATTTTTTCCAATATAAATAATATAATTATATTTAAATCTTAAAATGGAAAACAAAATATAAACGACAAAGGCTGAATTCAGCAAGTTTCATTACTTTCTTAATTTTATCTTTTTGAAAGGCTTTCAAATCTACCTAATCGACTATTAATTTGATCGCCACTAGCCACAAACATTAGTGAGACATGATTCATGCTGCACATGTATTAGAATATTCCAATAGTTATCATCATCTACATACACAGAGATCATTCTAGTAATCCTCTTGGGAATAGAATAGATTATGTATTGATTCCATATAGGTACATTTCCTGGTCCGGATATCGAGCTTCACCGTTACCAAAATATATTTTATCCTTTTTGTCCCTTGGGTACATATTACACTGCTTCCGTAGTTCAGTGGCCTGAGTGGTCTATTAGCTTTTTTGGCATGCACGGAAAGCAAAAGAAAATACTGCGGGTATAATAATTATATGACCAAAGTTTATTGTATGAACCCATGAAACTCAACAATGGATCCCAAAATTGGGCGTTGCATACATGTCGCATAAAAAATTACTTCCGTAGCTGACAGAATTTGTATGGGAGATTGGGAGGCCTAGATTTTTCCAAGATAATTATCAGTCTCGTTCAATCCCCTAGATTAGGTAGCTGAGATACGGGATAAGGCTAAGGATCTCCCTATTCATCATCATTAATTCTGATGATGATGATCATGTCAAACTTGTAAAATAAATGCTACAATTCCTTAGTATTACAAAATTCGTAGCAATCAAAACCGCTACGGTAGTCAATATGGTACGCTACGCCGTAGCTGTTCGCAACATTTGAAACGTTATCGAAGTTCTAGCTCAAATGCCCAGCTCTCATTCGAAATTATTCATTCATGCGAGAAATCTTGTGAGATATTACACACGAATGACTGTTTGATAAAATACTCGTGAAAGAGTAAAATAAACGCGTAAAATTGGGAATAAGAATAACTCGTTTCAATATTAGGCTAAGAATTCTTTATCCAGTTCCGCTCTGATTTGCCTAATTTTGTTTGAATTTCTCATAAGAATTGAATCAGTGATTCTTAAGCCCGTAGCAACAATCAAGTCTTATTAAAGCTGAAAAATTACGTTCGTATTAAAAATGTCATAAATAAGTAAAAGTTATTAAATACATGTATTATCATTACATGTATTATCTTATCATAGAAAAATCTATTCTATCCCTGTGACGTCTTGTGCACAAATCAGACTTAGTGTTTTTTTTTATTAACGACTCTATTTAATTTAAATATACAAAAATAAATTTGAGTAGCCTTGCCCGACCTGACGAATTAGTAGGTATCTTTTCTACTTGTTTATATAATCATAGTAGAGATTCGCGATAACTAGCTCTTGGTTTTTTTTTTGTTTGATTGTACCTACTGTTCTGTGTTATCAATTATCAGTTTATCACGTTCCGTCTGACTTATTTTATAAAATAAATAAAACTTAAACATTGAATTTATTTACCGCCCTTGAAGCGTTATTTTAATATTCGTAGATGTCTGAGAAGTTTGAGAATGAAATACTGTTAAAACTGTACCTTATTCAAATGATAAAAATAATTAAATGCTATATTTATATAGATGTCAAGTAACATAACTTTGACGTTTGAATATGGCCGCTTAAAAACAAATTAATAGATCATGCATCAAAAATCTTACATGTTTTTTAAGAGATGGAATAGGACTAACAAAACATTTAGTTTAAAAATTATAATGACATGTCATCTGGTAAATAGCGGTCTCTTAAAAGATTAAGACAGACTAGCCGACCATAATACTTAGTTACTTACTTATTAAAAAAACTGGTAATTAAATTTTAGTTGGAGACTTAATAATTTTAATTCCTTATCATTCCAGAACACAAGTCATAAAGTAGCTTATACAACATTAACGTGCTATCTTTGTAACAGTCACTCGCGGCTCACATTCATTCAACGCCAGCGAACCGAAAAGAAATAAAACGTTATACAACAAGGGACCTTGTTATATGATTTACGAGCCAACATCAGTCTCTTCGAGAGAATAGCGTGAAAAACTCGATACATTTCTGCGGATTCGTCCCGGAATACTTAAGTGAATCTCCAACGAACACTAGCGCCCAACGCAAAAGATTCAATCGAAAACTACCGTACGGTAGACCAGATTGAAGAACAAGTACCTAAGTAATAAACATAATTTTAAAACATTATAAATAAAAAAAACATAATTTTAGCAATAACGGGCACTTTTAGAAATTTTTGCTGAATCTATTTACTTAAATCTGATCTACCAGATTTTTTCAATGAATAATAATATAATGTTATTTTTTTGCTGTTAGTTAAGTAGCCTCTCAAGTGTTTGTTTTTTACCGAGATTGGAAGTAAGATGTCTCAAGTATTTTTGAAATGAATTGATGGCCTGTTTTATGAAGTAATTGAGTGGAAGGGTATGTTTTTTTGTAGGCGGTAGATACTTGATCTCTGGAATTAGGTATTAGATATATTTAAACATCTTTGTTTATGAAACGTCAAAGCATCTTATTGCTTCATTACATTATAAGTAGAAGTACTAATGACTTACTTTATATTTAGCCGTGTGTAAAGGAACTGTGAAAAGCTTGACGAGGACAGGAACCAAAGTAGCAGCGTAACAAATTTTACAGCCTTAAGAAAATATACTGTCCAGGCCCTAATTAAAATTGTCTTGCAAAGATGTTTAAGAAAGAAATGATAAACTAACCTCATCATTAAAATTTCAACAATAATTATGATACATTACATTTTTAAACCGTGTAACAACATCAAAGACATTAATGCGACATAACAAAACATGAAACCAAAAAGATATTCATGTAATCTCATACATACCGATAAGAAAGAGGAAGCCGTGCAGAAGAGATATCCATAAAATGAACTTCGCGTCGCCCGCCGCGTGCCCCATGATGATGCTCGGTCACTGAAATATGAAAACCCGCTTTAAACATACTGCCTTTTCTATGGAACCCCGCACAGAACGTATAAAAGTGATTAGAAAGGAAATATAGGCGGAGCAATAGCGCCACTTTCATAAATACTCTTATAGATTTAACGGGTAATGTCCTAATATGGGTAATTCTAGAAATTCCTGGATGAACTGAATATTACCCATGTCTTGCGTGGGACTTGGACTTTACCCAGAAAACTCGATTCATAGGACTTCCCAAAACTGACTTCGAACAATATTGTGTATTGCGGTATCGTGGTTTCAATAAGCAAGTAGTTTTTCCGTAGTGAAAAATAAGACATCACAAGATTGCGGGGCACTTCGATTGGCTTGATATGATATGAAATGGCAAATGTGTGAGTAAGCTTCATATTCTATTAATTGCGGTACCTGTACGGACTTCGCACTATCGCCATTCTAACCAATTTTATGTATTCTGTGGGTTTCCGGTTTAAACATACTGCCTTTTGTATGCCCCCGGAGTGGAGTTCATGGCTTTGTCGGAGTGAACGGATGTGGAAACGGTGTGAAATATAATGGATTTTAAAATACGTTTCACATTTTGCGGAAGAAACTTAATTTGTTTAAGAATGTGGATTTCTGATTTGAGTATCAAAGAGCAAAATTGTTGTTATAATATATCGTAATAAAATACGTATTTCTTTAGCATCTAAGGCTTGTATTTATAAAGCGATCTCAAGATTGAGAGCAATATTAAGTATGGATTTGACAGGTCGTTTTGTTCTGAAATGACATTTCTGATACGAACTCAAACTTGCTGTCACTCTTGAGAGATGATTATAAATACGGGCCTAAGTACGTTACTATCTTCGAAAACAAAGTAGATTTAAGATCTGTTAACAAAATTGGTAGGTACATCAAGTAATAGGTAGTAGTTTAAATCCTGACCGAGCCAATTTTTTATTTTAACATTTCTCATTCCACAATTTCACACAATTTCTTCCACATCATAAATAAAGCATTGTAAACCATTATCAAAATATCATGTCACAATTTTTCCACGCCACCAAAATTTTGATCCGACCTATTTTTGCTGTACGCAAGACGGTACAGTCATCAACATAATTAAATCGATACGATCCCAGCCCAGGTGGTCCCTACCACTTGGGTGTTTCGTGGAATTATGGCTGTCTTAGGGTAAGGTAAGTGTGGTATTAAGGGGAATGTGTGTGGTATTACGTAGGTGAGTAAGGTGTTGTGTGTAGGTGTCTATTTAAGCGATGTTTGGATTATCCTTCCTTGTAATGTGGGGTCAGTTGTACTTTTACTTATACTATTGGTATTTTATCACTACATAATGATACGCCTTTGTTCCTAGTGGGGTAGGCAGAACATAAAATATCTTTTAAGAAGCGTTTTCAAATACTTGTGTAACCTTTTCACGCTTGAGTTGCAACACTGAATTGTTTGTTTTTATATATTATAAAATTAGTAAATGCATATATTATTTTTCATTAAAAAATGTCTATGGGATTATACCTCTGATATTAAACGTAAATACACTCCCAGTACGGCAATTTTTTTCTCTGAACCCTTTTAAAACAAACAGGTGTTTACTTGGTTCGTCATTTTCATTAAATGGTTTATAATGTATCTAATTTCCGTACAGCCATACAACTTCCTGCCAAAGTAAGACTTTGCATAACCGGCTTACCGAAATTACCCCACCTTGGATTACGGATGTGGCGAAATTTTCCTTATTATTCCAAATGAGGCTTTTCTTCCGCAGCTTTATTCAAAATAATATAGAAAAAAAATATATATAAGTAGATTACAAGATTTCCTCATACCTTATAGTACAAATGCAATGTTATGAAAATACATCACATTTGCTTCTTTAAGATTTTAAAACTAAACTAAACCTTTTTGTCTCATGACATGACTTACTGAAATGAAAGAAATAAAATAGAATTCAGATTGATTTCCCGAATATCAATGTCATCATATTTATATTTTGTATTTGTCATCATCATCATCACCTTCAGCTCATTACGTCCCCACCTAGGGGCATGAGCCCTAGCCTGAATGGGCAATCGAGCCTTGGTTGACCACTTGGGTCGAGTAGGGTTTGATCGACTTCAATAACAACCTTTTAATTTCTTTAAAGATTTCTTTATAGATGTGTGCAGGTTTCCTCACGATATTTACCATCACCGTAAAGCACCAAATAAACGTGATGCTGATGATAGAATACGGGGTGTAAGGGACAGCGTCCCGCAAACTTATAGGGGTTGCTCAGTCATCGAAACTGAACAACTACCACCAGGATTTTTTTTCAGGAAATGAAAAAAATAATGCTTTTTCATACAAAATGACCACATCGATCAGAAAATTTGTATGCAAAAGCTAATTTTTTTTCATTTCCTGAAAAAAAAATCCTGGTGATATCACATATGTGTTCAGTATCGTTGACTGAGCAACCCCTATCAGTTTGCGGAACGCTGTCCCTTACACCCGGTATAAAAATACGCAAAGATGGAAAACATGCTGTAAATTCCTACGGTCTTTAAAAGTGTGCTATTTTCGTATTCACTTTGAATTTAACTAATGAGATTAATTTTTTTCCGTATTTAATTTTGCTCAAAAAGGTAACTCAATAAATCCTGAAATTAAGCGTTAAAAAATATTGCTTCCGTTGAAAGTTTAATTTTTTGTGAAAACATTTTACCGTACTACAAAAAACTGTTACACATGCAAACGTCACATTCAACGTGACATCGCAATATGGAAATGACGTGACCTACTACAAATCCGCTTGTTTCCTACTTGTCAAATCAGCAACTTTTTATGAAATGTCAAAAACGCTTATTTTGTATGACGTCACTCCTCGTTGACTCCTCTTGGACTCCTCGTAAATACTAGACTACTCAAATCAACAACTTCTATATTTTTAACTCTATTATTAAATCTAAATGAGCATTTTTTTGAAAATGATGAATGAGACCCACAATATTTTAGCCATCAGTTTTAAGTATAAACGTTTTGAAATTTTTTTAGCCACCCAGGAAACAAGCCTATTTTACTAATAAAGCGACAGTGACGTCTTACCACACCTGTTTACGATAAATATAGCTATCTATTATGTACGCCGCTCCTTATTTTCCGAATCGCGCCCCAATTTGTTCGCGATCACTTAAGAATTCCTTCACGTCTGTCTCCACTTCTGCCTGTATAAAACAGGAAGGGAAAACACCAGCTGGCTTCGATATCGACAACTTTTGTTTTACGACTTTGCGTTCCCACCTCAGATCTAGGTTAGGGCAGATACCGTACCGACCGTAGTACCGAAGTCGACACTCTTGCTTGCATGTACAAAACCTTTTTCTGTTTGCTTTCGGTCAAGTGTCAGTTAAAAAAAGTGCAATATTGAGTTGTTGTGAAAATACTCCAAAATATAAAGTTGGTTGACAAAACAAAATTGGGTTTTGTACCTACAGAGAATTTTGCGGTTTATCACTTTATTTTAATTATTATTTTGAATAAGGTTTTACCACAACCATGATTGTTATTTTCTGTCTACTATATGGAGCGACCGCGCTCCAAAATATGGAGGTATTTTAAAATAACATCACGAATAGAAAAATAAACATTCTTTGTCTTCATTTATTATCGTTTGAAGACTATTAACGCTTTGTCTACTTACAATATAAATCTGTGGTTCCCACAAACTTGGACGGTCACTTCATCCATTTGGAATGAGGAGATGATTTTTTAAAGAATTTATTACGAGTTTCCTTGGTTTTGTTGAGCAAAGTTGGGCGGTGTAACCACTATAAATGCATTGAGCTAGCGAAAACTTTTCGACGCCATTATTTTACTGTAAAGTCTGTGAATTATGCCAGTTTTGCAGTTAGGAACTTATGCTTTTCGTATGCTGATTTATTAAATTTTGTTCTGTTATTTGCATTATTATTTTAGGCATGTAGGTTATAACTAGGCTAATTGACCAGGTTCTCGGTTTTGGTAAGTAAATTATGCTGTCTACTTAAACCGGGGTCCCATAACTAATTTTTATAAACCTACTGGGTGTAACAGCTGCGGGAAGATCCGCAAACTGATAATTTTTTTTTTATTTCCCTCAATCAGACATTTTGTATGGGAGTCCAAAAACTTTTAAATTTTCTGAAACAATTTCTTCGTGGCAGTTGTTTTGTTTCGTTTTCACTTCGTTGACTGAGCAATTACCTAATTTGCGGGAAGATGTCTCTTACACTGCTAATGTTTCATAAAATATATTGATTCGATGTTTATAAACTCTCCCAGCCCAGCAAAGTAGCAAACTCATAGACATGGCAAACATCTAAAGTATGTGAAACATGATTACTACAAAACAAGAATACAGAAGTATACCAACGTACTCCAAGATAACAAACTTACGGAATTTACAGAATATTCCTGCTCTTTCCTTCCAACATATCTTTGAGATAATATTGCAGGAGCTAGAGAAAGCTTTTAGGACAAGAAATGTACGTTTTGAATTAGTTTGCTCAAAACGTACTACTCATTTTAAGTAAGTTAAGAGTTATTTCTTACTGGAATGCAGAAATTGTTTAGTCTTATTTACTATAATCCAATCTCTTGATATAGCTAAGAGAATAAAAATATATGTAAGTTTTTAACCCAGTTAATAATACCGATAAAACACATTGCTACTCGTTCTCAATGCAACGTACTAAATAAAAAGTCACAATATTATCATAACAAAACGTCTCCGAATTTTTTAAAACAAAATGGCGGCTTTTCACTTTCCAGTAAGTGGTCGTATAATCTTGATCTTGTGGTGAGAGCTTCTTACAAGATCTTTTCAGCTTTGATATAAAATATACAAAAAAAGAACCAAGAGTGTTTTGGCGACACTTCAGTCATCAAAATAAGTGCAAAGACAGCTGGTAGGTAAATTGATAAAAGAAAGAAGTGATAAAATGTTCTTCATCGTTTGGGTAACAAAAATAAACAAGTGAATTTATATTTTTATAACAACTAGGTCAAAATTCTTGTATCGTGTTGTATCAATACAAAACTGGTAGAAATCATTGCCTTCATAGCTGATATAAAATCATCGACAAATTACATTATAGAACTTAGGCTCGTATTTATAAATCGATCTCAAGGAGAGCAATATTAAGTATGGATTTGACACGTCGTTTTGTACTGAAATGACATTTCTGATACGAACTTAAACTTGCTGTCACTCTTGAGTGCTGATTATCAATACGGGCCTTAGTACCTATCTTAGCTTATCACTTAAGCCTTTATACAGCGCTGCTATAAAACTTACAAAGAAAGTTCCTTCTATCTGGGCTTTTAAGCTTATAACCACATTGTAGCCAGGGGTCGCCACTAGTCCTAATCTCATTCAATAAGAACGTTCGTGATAAGATTATCGCGAACTACCTTTCAAAGTAGTTGCTTTGAATGGTTTTGGGTTCGACTCACGGTCGGCCATTTAATAGGTTTTACGTAAAATTGATCACACCTCACATTTTGAAAAGCGAAATAGATTTTTTTTAATTGCGAAACTTTTCAAAGAACTGAAATTAAATGACAATTTATTTCGAACAGGTCCCGTTTAGAAGACAATCTTTAATATTTTGTGCTAATCCATTTTAAACTACACCTTTTTATTACACAGGCATAATGACGTTAAGTATCAAGTAAACTATAAAAAGCTGACGCCTAATCGTTTGTCTATCCGCCATCATTACAATAACAAAACATCTTCAAAATATGCAAAAAATGCTCATATATCAGCTTGGTGCTTGCAACAAGACAAAGTTTATTTCACACCTTAAAAAGTTGCAAAGAAAATTGCGCTTTCCAAGCTTGTGTAAGTCCAAAATCGTCGTTACGAACTACCCCTAATCTCTCACGATGCGAGGGAAAGCCTGTGGTTATACGTGGAATGTATAAACTATCTTTTCGTTGGTTATTTCATTTTTGGCTCAAGTTTACCTCCTTTCGGTAAAGTAGGCTAGGTTGTGGGATGAAAGTTTTGGCTAGAATTTTGTGGATAAAATTCCTAGGACATAGTCTAGATAAACGATGAGCAGCTACCAAAATAATCAAATAACATAGTAATTATAATCACTAAATAGTCTAAAACAAGGTCGCTTCCCGCTGTCTGTATGTATGTCTGTCTGTCTAATAACGTCTAATACGTGGTATCTGTCACATTTCTCTGTATCGGGGCATATACTCAAAAATAAACTAAAAACAACATCCAGGCCATACTTAAACAGAATTATGATAAATCCATAAATTAATGTATCTGATTGGGAGCGAAAACTCATCCCAAATAGCAGCAGACAAATCCACAACTTGGCTGTGTCTGTTTATACCGCAAAATAATATTTAAAATAATATTATTATTACTAAGGAAAGTAACATCTTCTCAGAAAATTCTTTAAATCCTTTAAAGTATTTATAAAGGATGAAGACGCTTTGAAATATTTTTCGCAAACAAAATTTCTAAAACACGATCTCCCGATAATTAATGGTGCGAAATATTAAAAACGAAAGCGTCTTTAATTTTGCCGATAAAAATAATATTTTCGATGAAAGGTAAAGCACTTTATTAATTGGATCTTTATGATTGTATTAGAACGGGTCTGAGCGCGGTTGGTTAAACTTGGTATTTTGAGATAAATACCTTTGCCCGACGTTTCGACCCGTTCTAATACAATAATGTGTACAAAGCGCGAAAGTTTAAAACAAACATTGGATCTTTATTAGTTGCCAGCGCAAAAGAAAGAAAAAAGAATCTTATATTGTAGGTAATTTCATTATTAAATTCTTGGCCACGTTCTACGAAAACAGGTTATTTAGAGGGAATGTGACAAATCTTCGGTTTCGAGTCGATCGACCCAAATCCTTATTCTTACAGACAATCAGATGATTCAGTCTGCATCATCCTAACAAAACTGAGGAAAATCTCTCAAAGTGATAAAGTAAACAAATATCAACTTTGTGACTCTCATTCGGAATCGAACCTAGAACCTCCGAACTGTAAGCCTATGGCTAAAATCACTACACCAATGAGGTAGATGTGACAAATAAATTATAGGAATTCCAATTTGGGGAAATGAAAAGTTAATTTGATTCGTAAGGGATAGTAAGGGATCGGTTTCTAAGAAGATAGGAGTTTTTATTGGATGTTTTAATTGCTTTCCTTGTCTAAGCGGAATTAGGAAAGTTTGATTGGTTGGCTAACAGGATTTACTTCTTGACGAGCGTTTGATTGGCTGATGATGCGGCGATGCCTTGTTGGCTGATTAGCAATTTAACATCATAGTTACACAAGTAGCGACAGACTCAATTCGGGAATGTACAAGTGAGAAAATTATGTATATTAATTCTTAAATATTTTTTAATCAATGCGTTTGATCAAATTTATGCTAAAAGAAATATAATATTATAGATTTAGTAGATTTTTTTATAGAAATATGTTGTAGTAGTATTATAGAGGTAAATGGGACTTTTCTTACAAAAAATAAATATCTAATACCTCCAGCCACAAACAGCCTGCTTACGGTACATCCGCTGCAGCTTTTTTGCGAAAAACTTAAACTATTATACATCAAACTTTAATTTGAAAAGCTTGCTGTTGTAACAAGTAGATACCGATCACAAAGCATCTAACAAAACATCCAACATTGTATTTGTGTAGTAGACTAACTTTGTTGTCACCAAAAACCACCCAATACACCCTACATTGCACAAAACCCGAAACTACAAACTTTAAGCATTCAAGCCACCAGTTTCGCTGCCAACTCCACCGTCTATCTCCTGTTTGCGATAAAAATACATTATGTTGGTGATAAACAAAATTGCGTTGTTAGCTGTTCTTACTGCCTCCGTAGTCTAGTCTGAGCTTTGGGCTCCTCATCAGAGTTCGTAGGTTCGATTCCGAAACACACAACTGATATTTTTGTTGAACTTCCGTTTGAAAATGAAATCTCCTGATTGTCTGTTAAGAAACCAGATTCCATACGAAAAAACAGTCAGTTCCCGTGTTTGATAGTAAACGTCACATAAATTATGTCAGAGGTGCTATTAAGCAATTCAAAATCAAGGATTTATCGGATCGTACGTATCTCGTCTCAAAAAACTCGCTCGATAAGAAGAAAAAGATAAAAAAAAATACATTACGTTGGTAGTAAACAAAATTGCGATGTAAGACTGTACCGTACTGTTGCCGATTGTACCGGAAAGTACGACGGCTGAGACAAACATAAAAGCCGTACTAAAATAAAACACGCTTGCTTGATTGTGTTCTTTAGGTAATGGCTAAGGTTATAATGAAGGAGATAGAAAATACGTCATATAGAGAAAAACGGAACGAAACGCTTGAGTGTCGCGTAGCCCACGATCAATTTTTATTTAGTTTTATTATGATTTTTAAGAGCCTTAGTTCTACTAGACGATTAGCAAGTTTTGTCAAAATCAGTTTTTTTTACGTGCCTGCATTGTCCTTACCAAACCGGGGGAGGTCTCGTAAGGAGAGAAATTGACAAATATCAACTACCAGGATAAGATTATAGCATATTCGCCTAATTAAAAATGATTTAATTGTAAAAGTGATAAGAACAAGCTCTTTTGACGGGAATAGTGACAATGAGTTTACCATATAAATAATCATCATCATCATCATCAGCCACAACAGTCCACTGCTGGACATGGGCCTCCACAAAATTGGGGGTATATGCCATACTCACCACGCTTGGCAGGAAATAAGACACTATTACCTACTTCTTCTTAGCTCATGCAGTTAATCGAACCATAATATATATTTAATCGTAATTTTACATTATTTGTATTTGTACCCTTGTAAAACCTGAAGAATAGGTAGTTGATTTTGTTAATTAAAAAATCGGGCTTATCTACAAACCAATACCTCAAAAAAAAACAAATCTTTGAAAAGTTTGATAAAATAACGCCATTTTAAAAGCAAAGACGGCAGCTTAAAGCAAGTAAGCAGCTTAAACCAAAATGGTAAGGATAGGCACAAAGTTGATAACAAAATCCGGCAGTAAATTTTTATGATCATCCCAAAAAACTGGCAAGGAAAGCCTTTGTAAATGAAACTACAGGAAATGTTTCGTAAAAAAAAAGATGTTTTTTTTTACAACGTTATCAGCTGTTTCCTTGTATTGGGTGTTTATTCATAATTTTTTAATTTTGAAATAGGAAGATATTTAGTATAAATGAAATAAATAGAATCATAAGAACAAACTCTTTCTCGTAAGGAAATTCTAGCTAAGTGTACTTGTACCAATAAATTATGTATTGTAGCATAATTTATTGGTACAAATTCCTAACACCTTTGATTAATTTTTACTTTATATTACTGTCTCTGTGGCCTGTGGTCTGATGGTTCTTTGACTTCTTGTATTTCCAGTTTGATTAGGACACTTAATTTAATTACCTATGTTTGACAAGTTGCTTTAGTGATCGATAAGCTAACTATGTCTGTAGACTAAACGGTTTTAGAACTCTGATACAGTTTTTCGTCAACCCAACAACTTTCTATAAAAAAAAAACTATCAATATCAACAAGCCTCAAACCTGTCATATTATTTTCACGAACTGTGGGAAGGAGAAAAAAAGATAACTCGCGCATTTGCAGATAAACCCTCTGATATATGAGGCACTTTATTGTTCAGCGTTGGTCGTGAGATGAGTGATGGTATCTCGGTTGTCAAGTGATATGGAATTAATATCAGACTCTATAAATATGAATCGTACCAATTTCAGGATTTTTGTACACGAAAAAAACGCTAGAAGATTTTTATAACTGTAAAACTATGGTGTATTTCTGCCTTCTTTATAGTATCGCCTTCGGAATGGCAGCCTAGAAGAGAAACTAACTGATACATGACCTTTAACTAATGACCTGTATCTAACCAATTTAAGTTCAAGTTACTTTTTTTTCCCTCTAAACTCTAGAGTCATGTATCAATAAAATTCTAGACTCTTATCTAAGCTAAAAGTCTCAATGCTCAAATTATATACACGGCAGCGTATGCCAGAGGCCTCAAAGTACAGCCAGGGTGGCATTCCCTTTCCCATACTCTAGAAAAAGAAAACAAGTTGTTGGGCTCCGCGGTAGTGTCAAATCAGTTAGCCCAAACCTACCGCCACCACTTTATCGAAAATAGAACACCGATTTATAAATAAGTTATGAATGAGGCAGCCTCTGCCGCTACTTGTAATGAATGAGTTTGTTCATAATTATTTATAAGTCTATTCTCAAAGCAGACTTATATAACTATAATAGCCATCTTTTCCGTACTTCTAACCGTGGTATGTTAGATATTTCTGAGAAATTATGTTTATTAAACTACGGTAAAAATAATACATTATTGGCTCGGTTTGGAGACGCCAGACTGAAACAAAATACCTAGAATGTTTATGAAAGATGCCCAGTAGAAGTTAGGAAATTCGTGAAACAAGTGCCGTTATTGCATATGAACGCCTGTTTTTAAAATTTTGGATTTGAAACTTGAATTATCACGCTGTTTAATACGAAAATTTGGCCCGTATTTATAATCAGCTCTCAAGAGTAACAGCGAGTTTGAGTTTGAATCAGAAATGTCATTTCAGTACAAAACGGTCTGTCAAATCCACACTTAATATCGCTCTCATACTTGAGATCGCTTTATAATTACGAGCCTTTGTGTATGCTTGTACCTACCTATTTTATGATCATGGCCATGAAGCATATAGATTTAAATTTAAAATCTAACTAAAAGGTGCCATGCGCTGCGAAATACGTTATTCCACGGAAAATCTGCGAGTAATATAGGCGGGAATGAAATTGTGTCATGGGAATGAAAGGCTAGTAATGTAATACCTGTATGTAATGTCGTTTTATGTTTAAGATCATTTTTGCGTATCAAGCTTAGTAACATGATAATAAATAAGAGGTATTCCTTCCTGTACGGTAATTAAGCTCCTAAAGCGATACGTCTAGCTTATAGTATACCTAGGTGTGTACTATTATTAAGTTGCTTGTTTATGCAACTAGGGACAATGGCCTCAATTCACGCCGTCCAGTTACTAATTCTAATTCTTAGTAGCGCTATCACTTTCTTAACTTTGACATAAGAACAGGATAGCAAACAAATACGTGAGTCAGCACGCACTATGGTCATTCCTTATTTAAAGCGCCGTACGTCAAATTAAGAATGTCAAAGTCACGTGTTTGTTTGCTATCCTGTTCTTATGTCAAATTTAAGAAAGTGACAGCGCTACTAAGAATTAGAATTAGTACTAGTGCGTCCTGAATTAACACCATTGTCATGTACAAGATAGGAGCACCTATGGTCGGTCGAATGCCTTACTCACTGAGCAGAACATTTAAGGGGTTCACAACTAGCTACGTTATGGAAAAACTGTATGCTTGTTATCGTGGTTCAGAGAAAATTTGAAATGGTTTAAAAATACCTCTTTTGACTAATATTTTCATTTCAAGACATTAATTTATTTATATTTTATTGGTTGACGTCTGTATGGAAAGTCTAAAATCACTTTATTTCTTACGATACAATTTATTACCATCCAATCAAATCATATAGTTTCAGCATCACACATTTCAATTTAAGACGTGAAAGCAGACACAATCAAATAGAAGATACCTACAGCTAGGCCATAAAGTTAAGGTCAATAATATTCATGGCAAAGCAATCATTCGTTTTCCCTTTACGACTTCCCTTCGAGGCTTTATTCCACTGTGTATCAAATCTGTTGTCCTTACGGTTGCAATCTCAGGCATACTTACTTATAGCCCCACAAGAATCTATCATGCCATAAACAGAAACAACCTCAGAGAATACAATAATCTATGATCAGTAATCGCTTCCAAAACTCCCTTAAAATCAAATTATAGGCTTTGCGGTAATGTTGACGTTAGAATAATACCTACTTAAATTATACCTTCTGCTAGACAAAACATTATTAATATTATATTAAAATAATAAACTAAAAATAAGTAAAAAGAAAAGTTTTTATAATTTTATTATAAATTAAAGTAAAAATTCAAAAATTTTAATCGAGCGAAAGAGTTTTTTTGGTAACAACTTTTAATTACCAACGCCTAAATGATAATTCATTAACAAAGTAAGCAAATCGGTATGATAAAAAGAATATTTTCGAGCAGTATGGAATAAACCCATCTGAGTATACACATCAACCAATTATTCGCACAGACTATAAAACGTGTTTATAGCATCATGACATTATAGCATTATGAAAAACTTTGTCCCGAAACGAAACACTACAAAGAAAAATGAATGCGTGTTTTTTAGGGAAATATTGTGTGAAAAAGTGATACTATTGTGGTAACACATCCTCAGGAGGAAACACAGTAAATTTATTGACATTCTTGTAGTATTACTTTTATACATTCTTGTACTTTTGTAAAAAAGAAACTTGATTCGTAATGGATTTAATTATGACTCTTAGGTGTCCTCTCTAAGTGAGTATAAGACTACGTAAAGGAACTCTAGGAGAATGTAGAATCTAGAGAGGGATGGCATTGGCCTCAATTCACGCCGTCCAGTTACTAATTCTAATTCTTAGTAGCGCTGTCACTTTCTTAACTTTGACATAAGAATAGGACAGCAAACAAACACGTGAGTTTGACATTTCTTATCTGACATAAGACTGCTTAAATTAAGTAAAATTAGTGAGCACGCTCTATGGTCATTCCTTATTTAAAGCGCCGTACGTCAAATTAAAAATGTCAAAGTCACGTGTTTGTTTGCTATCCTGTTCTTATGTCAAATTTAAGAAAATGACAGCGCTACTAAGAATTAGAATTAGTAATAGTGCGTCCTGAATTAGCACAAAATTAAATATTATTAAATTTTTGGCGTTGTCTAATTTGTTATTAACTGGTACTGAATAAAACTTTTATCTATCTATTTACTTCATAAGTATTCTACTGACAAGAGCAACGCTCCTAAATTTATGGTGATGATGCTCTCTAGAACAAGAACTAACATTCCAGCGAACGCATGTAGAACCTACTACGTACAAAACACGTACTTGAAATTACCATCATATCAGTTTTCGGAAACCTATTCTAAAATATGTAATATGCTTCAAATATCTTTCATATTACAATATTTTAGACGATATAACGTCTTTGTTCCCCACATCTTGAATAATTCCTATCGATACCACGGTGACCTTAAATCAGATTCTGTATCCCACCCTCTTCAAATATTCAAAAGGTGAGAATACATCCCTCTGACACATCAATCTTAAATGAACCGTGACGTCTTGGCTTAACGTTCAAAATTACTTGAAGCACTTTGAGCATAAGTGGGCGATAACAAGCATAAATTTCGTACTCTGGAGACCAATTAGGTGATTAACAATTTATAGGTAAATGTACCTGTGTTTGTGTAAAGGATTCCATATCGGCTAAAGCGGATAAACTATCGGTGTAAGGCTGTACCAAGAGTACCATAAATTATGCATAGATCTGTTTAACATTTTCAAGGACCAAATATTCCTGAATAGGTATTTGCTTTCCGTCTCGCAAATCTGCAGAAAGATGCGATCCGACAATCAGATATACAAGTTTTACCTACCAACTATATCAAGTGGTAGAAATATGTTAGAGTCGCTTGTATAAATACGATTAACTGACTTTCATTTTTATTTGACTTATTTTTAACCAACTAGCTAATATGTATTTTAAGTGAATAAGAATTCTGATTATGCTGATAAATTACATCCGAAGAACGATTTTTTTTTCTAGACATGCAGCAATGTCACAGTTTTCATGCAATTTTAAAGCCACTGGATATCAGACGCAAAAAAAGAACATTGTATTGGAGCTACTGTGGACAACAGGGGTCTACCAAACACAGACCAGCTAAAAACAAAAAACAGCCACATATGACCTAGTTATTCTTTTAGAGAATAGGCCTTACAAGCAAGCCCAAAAGACTGTTTATCCAAATACCAAAGTGGCATACAAAATTGAGCCCACTCCATCAAAGCCCAGCGCGTTTAATCAAATATAGTCAGATTTGCGGGCAGATCACGTTAGTCTGGCGTGGACGTTTTGTTTTGTAGGCCGGGAAGTTTGGCAAGCGCTGCTGTAACTTCGTTTCGAGGGGCAAAGTTTGACAAGCACGTATATCGCAGTGTTTTATTGAGGTCACGACAGATTAGCTAGCTAATTTGTTCATGTTGATGAGGTTTGTGTGGAAACACAGAATATAGCGTGTAGAGCTCGTTTCTGAAAGTATTTGGAGTAAATGCCATTAAAAAACGTTGACGTTTAGCAGCCAATGTTTTTAAAGAGAAAAATAATAATTTCGACTTCGATAACTTTTATTGTAAATTTTTAAACCAAAATATTTCTGGTATAAAAAAAAAAGTTATTCTTTTAGACTTATGAATCTAACGATACTAATTTTTTAGTTTGTAATTTTTCTGAACAGAGCTTTTCAACAAACAATCAACTACCAGTTATTTCAAAAAGTCAAGCATTTTCTGTCTAAAGACCGAGACGTAATTGGAAAATAATTAGTAGACTTTAAGACTTCAAAAACAGAACTCTTCTGTTTTCCAATTTGCCTCAACAACAATTAATAAATCAGTTCCAATTCTTCACCATGCACGACGCGGTTCTTAATGAACGTAGGCGGGGGCGTTTCACTTAGCTTAGCTGCCTTCAAGGTCTAGCGGTCTGAGCCATTGGCCCCCGATCCGAAGGTCCTGGGTTCGATTCTAATGAGGGGAACACAAAACTGATATTTGTTAATTTATCACTTTGTAAGATTTTTCCCAGTTTAATGAGGACATTGCAGGCTGAATCACCTGATTGTCAAAAAACATGCTTCGGAGGGCACGTTAAGCCGTCGATCTCGGTCGCTGTCTTTTAATAGTGGTCGTTACACAAAAACCATTTCAAAGGCCTATTAGTTTTGCTATTAGGCTGTTTCAAAAACTCTGATACCAGGGTTCATCGGGTCGATTAACTCGAAACCTTCAAGACAGAAGAAGAAGAAGAAGAAGGGGTGTACCTATATGGATAATTGTTAAATCAATGTCAAATATCAAGATGGCGGCGCTAGTTCCTTTTTCCGCCACGTTCATTTAAAGCCCGGTTGTACTAAACCCCTAGCAATTCGCGGACAATGGCTGCCAAAAATTCCCGTTATTATGCGGCAATCACGTCCATTGTCAGTCATTTACCGTGGCTCCCTTAACAACGCGTTGCCCGCGGTCACTCTTTATTCAATTTGCCACGGGAGTGACGGGACATAACGAGAGATGGACCGCTCATTTTCTTGATAGTCCCGTTCTTGAAACTAGTGATGAGAAACAGAAAATCCCTTTTTTATATTAATTTTGGACCTGGTCAGCTAGATGAAAATAAACAGTCTGAACTGTTATGTAGACTAGGCAGAAATACTCAAGATATACTCATAATCTATACGTAAATGTAGAAATATTAATAAAGACTTAATAATTATTACTTTCTAGACTCTATTTTCAGAAATACCTATCAAAAATCTGGAATAATCGATAAAGCAACTGACTAATAAATATTTTGAATAGGTATTAATTTATCTCATCACTTTAACATCATCAAAATACCAGAAGTAGGTACCTTCCATAGTTGTAAACAAAAATTCACCACGAATAATTTTTGAAATCCCACTGTAACATATTCAAATGTACGTTTTACACTGTGAAAGCCTTTACTTTGCATATAAATTAATTTTAAACTGTTATGCAAGGCGCGACTTTAGGACATTGGGTCGTGAAAAAATATTTATTTTTCATAAAATTAACATAGGCATAAACCATTTTTCTTTAATAATTACAGCGCCTTTTTTTAGTTGTAGTATCTAAAATAATAGCATACAAACATATTAATTAAATTATTATTTATAATAACAAAAGCACAGCGGCAACAACTTTATAAAAACTACGACGGACATAATATATTGAATATCAGAAAGCCTCCAAGGACGGGTCAGCCTTAGCTGAAATTGTAATACACTGAAATTCAGTATGTCAGAAATATCTGCTGGTATAATCTGTTTTTCCATAGTCGCCTAAAGGATGAAGGTATAAAATAAAATGCCTCCTAGCTCAGAGAAGAATAATTACCGTCCAATTCATTGTAAGCAATATTTGACGGCTTTCTATACAATAAATCATGAATTTATTTTCCGTTTCGTTTCTTTTTGGTTTCGTTTCGTAAACTTTTTTGCGTCAAATATAAAAGGAGAACCAAACGTAAGAGAATTTCTACATAGCTTTGTCTCTGCCAAATACGTTTGAAACAAAGCTTCAACTCGTTTCAGTTTAAAACAGGGAAATCTCGGCACATTTGGCAACTCTTACGTCACATATGCTTCCCTAGTATCTAGAGTTGATCGCAGTATTTCCACATTTGAATGGGATTGGAGTACTAGTTTTCTTTTTTATTCACACAGTAAACTTTAGAGTACTAGCAGTATTTTTTAATTCATACTGTAGAATTCTGTGGAGAAACCCATGGTTGCCTAATTAATTGACACTGATTAAAGATGCTTTTACAATCTCTCACTGGGGTAGTACAGAAATGACACTTAAATACTTTAATTTATCAGACGCTCAGACTTTACACCTCATGCTTGCACTGCACAACATCGAGTCGAGATTTTGTGTTTATTCGTATTACGCAATCTTTATGATGCATTATTCTACCTATATAATAACGTAGCGTACTATAAATAGTTATAGAGGTACCTGTAGGGTATATGGGTTGGTCGTAGTGCAAAGCGTAATTCCAATTCAAAGGACTAGTGGAACGATCCTATTTTGAATCCCATTTAATGACAATCCTGAACGCGTAAAGCTTTGATATTGAAGTTTGCTGGGAGCTTATTTCAATCGCAATAAGAAAGGAGAGATTGAAGCTAGTAACGCCAAAATTAACATGATAATGATGGTGAAATAGGAAAAATATCTGTAAAATCTAACGTAACGAAAAATTCAAGTTAAAATGATAGATTAAAGACTACATTTATTTTTTTTTTTTTTTTAGCTTATAGTTGAACCAACAAGAGGAGAAATTTGTGGATGATTATAAGTTTCAAAATAAATAAAAAAACTTACGATATGCTTCTACTCTACCTTGTATCTTTGCAAGAAATATCCATTTCAAATTCTCAGTCAAATACCGAAAATTCGGGAAATCTAGGAACAATTCGACGCATTTGGCAGCTCTACGCCACATATTACGCTCCCCGGTGTAATGTCTGGGTCGTTACGATGTCACTCGAGGTGACATCTTGGGCCAATGCAAGGATTTGTGACACGATTCGATTTTGAATAGGAAATCAGACCTTGCCTTATCTAGGTCAATTGTCTGGGTACAATTTATTCGACGGGCTGATGAAATTTTTGTGAGTCTTCGCATTGAATTCTGACGTTCTGCCCATTGAGTCCTTTTCGTTCCTCATGTAGAATATTTTCTATGTAGATCAACTTTTTGTGTAGATTATCTCTTCTGTTACTCATATAGTTTATAGTTCCATTGTTCAATTTATACGATCTAGTTTTAGTACATAGTTTTTAATTAAAAAAACATTTTAAGTATGTCTTATCATATTGTAAATATTGCTGATTAGTTTTTTAATAAAAGTACTGAGATAAAAATATTACAAAGAAAGAATTAACTTTCTTTATTTTTTTTCTAACATTACCATTAACTAAGCCATTAACAACTTGTCCCCTAGCTCGTAAAGAAACTTGATTAAGAAACCTGCGTGTCACCAAAACGTTAAAAACGGAACTATTTTGGTCACGTTTTCAATTATTTAAATGTTGTAGGTACTTACAAAAAATATCAGAAACTGCCTTTAGTATTTAGTAAGTCTTGTCAACAGAGCTTTGAGCTCATGTATACCATAGGTTCGACTCCTGGGATCACAATTTTTTTATGCCTATTCATAAATTTCGACTGTCTGATTTCCTGATTAATAAACTAATTCCGTTCTCTAGAAACTATCACTCTGAACGCTTGTCTCTGGACGTCACATTTTGAAAACTTTGACTGAAACCAAGACAAACCAAACGAAAAAAGGAATAAAAGCTCAAACATTTACTTTATTTTTTAAAAGATAAGGTAATGACCGTAATGGTTTCAAATTTGAGGTTATCAAATATTCATGCAGATGTTTGCGCAGAAGCTTACCCCAGAGTGTACTTAGGAATATGTGCTCGGATTAACTGAGTTTGGATCCGGGCAAAGAAAAAAAATCCTAGAGGTGCAAATTATATAATAATGAATAAAATCATGTGTAAATCAATGCTTTTTCGTGATCGATCGGGGCATTAGAAATAATAAAATATTGAATCTAAGTACCTCTTACTCTTCGGGCTATACAATACATACCAGATCGAGTCTTGAGTGTTTTGCTGTATTGTAATTTGGGAGATGGGCTGACAATCTGCCAATACTCAAATGTAATGACTTTCTTTGATTGACCCCAAAAGTTTTCAGACATTGCCAAGAATGCATATTTCGTTAAGCCTCGTAGCTGTGCTCTTCTCTACTTCGTAAGAAAATTCCAACTACTTTATGTAGGTATATATTTTGAGGATCAATTTATCATCGGTTGGTGTTAAACAGTTTTAATTGTTAGCTATAGCCAGTCGTAACAACAATAATATTAAATTCTGTTGATTGTTGGTAAAACCATGTTTATAGCTTGTGTGTAACCTAATCTAGTTTTAGATCTGGTTTCCCTTCTGGGTTGCGGAGGTCAGATGGCAGTCGCTCTGTGTAAAAACCAGTACCCTCGTTCAATCACCTAGATTAGGTAGCCGACCCCGAGAGATACGGGAAAAAGGCTAGGAAGATGATGATGATGATGATGTTGATAATACAACGTTATGTTTTTTTTATATCTCGTTTAAGTAAATAGCCATACAATTAACCTTTATTTTCAAATATTGGGCGCTTTTCCACTAGACGGTACGGCACCGGCAAAGGCGACGGCACGGTACCGTCGACGGTATCGTGGATGAGATAATGTATGAAAATCAATGAAATTATATGACACGCTTTTCCACTTGCCGGCACGGCATGTCATCGATTCCCATAAGTATTGTCACGTGATCGTCGCCGTGCCCCGGTGCCGTGCCGTCTAGTGGAAAAGCGCCCATTTTCATAGTTATTCTGGTCGGTTCTAAACCAGCTACCTATCTACGAGTTGTCGTGGCTACTGATTAAATTACACAATAGGCACCATGATGGCAGCTCGTGATGGTTACCGATATACGCCAACGATAATAGTATTGTAGTGACAGATGTCATAGTTCTATTGTTTTAGACGTCGCTTTGTCCAAGTTCCAAGTTATGCAGGATACTGGTACCTGTTTCCCATAGGGGGTAGGCAGAGCATAAACGGTCTAATAATACGGACGTTTTCGCTACGTCTGATAAATTTTAAGGGTCGACAATTATCTATTTTAAAAGGTGCATCACAGTTTTTTAGGTTCTTTTTACAGTTTTGGCCAGAATGTGACAATGACTTACATAACATTATTTGTTTTTCGGACAGATGGTTTATCCTACAAAAAAAACAACTCATATATTGTGTAGGAAATTATTAATATCTCGCCCATCTCGCCTATCTGGAATTCGAGCCCATGAATATGAAGACCTAAAGCTCATATAAAAAATTATAGGCAGCTTTAGCAAAAGTTATCGTACAGATCAAGTAACACGTGGGAGTCATAATAAGGATTTTAGTAGGCAATTAATCTAATAATCTAGCAAGTTTAATTTTGGATAATTAAGTAATTAAGTTTTCCAAAAATAGAAACACATTACTGAAATCGGCGCAAGTGGACATCTTCCAGGAAAATGATTGTAATGTAATTATAATTTATCGGTATGAAGAAGGTTCAGTAGGTATATTTTCGAATTGAAGTAGTGATGCGTAAGATACATTAGATGAAAATTACTGAAATTACGTTTCCTCTTTACATGAACTACCCAAATTATTTCAAAGTCTTTATCCATAATGCAGATATTCTCAATAACTTAAATAATGAATATTAAATACCTAAACTACTTTATAATCTATTAAAATTTTGGTAATGGAGCAGTCATCACAAAGTCCAAGCAAATTAGTTTGTAATCATAAGTATCAAAATATAGTTAAAGCAAAACAATTTGTAAGTCAAAACCGTTTCACCAACTTCAGTCATTTAATACTTGTAACTACAAATTATTAGAGCTAGACGAATAATTTACAGAGATTAAGACAAATGGGACGTGGGACGACCTAAGGCAATTAAAAAAAAAAAAGACAAATGACAAATTTGTTCAAGTAACCCCTGAATTTATTTTTACTATGTACAATATTTCATAAACATACATACACTAAATTTTAATATTATTAAACGCAATAAAGAATGATAGCATTGCCTTGTCTTTTCCCATTCCTTTCCGCGTTGGTTTCCTTACCACCGTTACCTTTTAAACTTGACACTGGCACAAAGTTACTCTAGTGCCATAACAAAAAAAAAACAAAAACTACTATGTATGAGTATGAGTATGAAATTCTTCTCCTTATCGAGTAGGTTTTCAACATTATAAGCACTAGGTGTACCAAATTTTAAAAGGAGTTGCTCCGTTAACGAAACTGTACAACTTTACTTACACAAGGTAACCCTAATGAGAAATGTAAAAAAAAAAACATACAATATTAGTGCTTGAATACTTCAAAAAAAAATTAAAAAAATGAGCGTGCGTGTCAAGCACACGTGTCAGACTGAAGTGAAAGTTCTTTGAAATTTTGTCATTTTTGCCTTGAGCGTAACGGGACAAAACGGGATAATCCGAAATCGCCTTGCCCGTGACGCGACCTTGACATTTTACCCTCAATGTGCCTAAAGAAATTTCACTTCAAAAATATTTTTCTATTCTCAGTAAAACTTATTTGTGAAATTTTCGGTACATCATCGTTCCTTTAATACTGTATTATATTTTATCGATATTGACTATGCAGCCGTGTTGCGTAACAACCCTAGTTAGAACCCCTGAGGACTCAATTTAGAAATGGAAAGGTAGCCTTTTGGGAATAGTTCGGGTAGAAAAACGCTGTGTTGCTATTATAAATATTAGAGGCATGACGATGTGATTGCTGTTGATAGAACATTGTTTGGGTTCACAATAAGTTACGTGAAAATGTTGAAGCGTAAATTAGTTTTTCGAGAGAAATTGCGAAGCTTGAAATGCTTGAATTGACAAGAAAATATAATCTTGTAGCTTTAGCTGAGAATAATATAGTGTTATTAATCCTTTTTGTTGTAATTTCATAATATTGATATCCAAAAACTGTTACATATTTTTAGATAAAAATGTGTACTGTTCATTATAAAAATCAAATATTTTCTTCACCTCGCTACATTACTTGCACTTGCACACTGTCTTTTGCTTCAACAACAATCATAACCTTTACTAAATACTAATAGAAGCTGTTATAATAACATATTAGAATAAGGATTACAATATTTTGATGAGGTTCCACCGTACTTAAGTTTATATTGCATTACATAGATTGTTGTTTGAGTTTCTCAAGCGTTGTATAAGTTTATAATAAGCCTGGAGACCGAAGAATACTTTGAAACTAGCAACAAAAGCACTGTTAAGTACCTCACGTGGTTGGCCGAAGTTTGTCCAGGTATTTCTAGACCGCATACTTAAAATAAACCTTGTGTAGGACAAAAAATACTTTGTAAGACTTCGGAAAAGAGGGAAATGTTGAAGTAACATTCTTAGTTGTTTTTAAGTTTAGAGTCTGATTGTGGAAGTAACTCAGTAGCACATGGAATAAATTAACTTTGTCCACACATTTTTACATCATTTAATTCATGATTTAATTTAGGCGATGGGCTGACAACCTGTCACTACAGCAATATACAGATCAATCTGGAATAACCCTCAAACCTTGTCAGACGTGGCGGAACGACCTTTGTTTAGGTCGTTTACGCTCTGCCTACCCCTTAAGGGATAAAGGCGTGATTATATGTATGTATGTTATGTATGTAGTGTAGTGCTATATTATTTCTAAATAATATTAGAAATAACAAATAGAAAAAATCAAAGGTTTTCCAAAGACGCGGCTTCATATCCTGTCGGCGGTTGAAATTTTTGATTTGTTATTTTTAATATTATTTAATTCATGTTTCAAAAACTATAATTTTATTCGTGGACCTATTTGATGACCTGCACAGGGTAACTAGCAGTATATCTTCCTTCTATAGTAGACTATGGGTTCAATATTTAAAGGCAAACCAAAATTTTTAATATATTGTTTTGGATCTAAGTGTTATTTGTGCGTTTCTTTGTCGGATAAAAATGATTTGAAACTAGTTATTGTATCCCATGTCACAGTGATGTCAAACGTCATTGACCTACTTGTGTACACTAGGCGTAACTACGCCTAATTTCTTACCATACATAATAAAAACTTGTAAACACTTGCAGAAAATCCATGCCTCCCGTAACTAGTTTCCTTTACATCCACATAAATGTACGTCATAAGTCATATACGGCTGGTCCAATCGTAAACCGGCTGAATCACTTTCTGAACTTCATCTATTTTGACGTAAACACGAACGCAGACTTTATTGGCGAAACAATCATACGACGACCTAATAAAGTTTCGGCTAGTGTTGCCAAAAGGGTCGACAGTTTTATCGATAGTTTGACCTTGAAATTCGTTAATAAATGGGTCTATCAGCGCTATTAATTGTATTGAGCCCAGTACGAAAGTTAATTAATTATATTCGTCCCTTACAATACTGTTTTGATCAAACAATGTCAATGTAGTTTTATCCTGACATAAAAATAAAGTTATTATTTTTATAGACCGGTGTTATCACGAGGTTGTTTCTCAATTTTTTTCCCGGTGATCATGGATCCAGTGGTATAAAAATATTCAAAATTCAAATTCATATATTATTATTCAGATTACATGATTCATTAGGTATAAGTACCTATTGTTTTTAATAGTATATTCACAAAGTATGTTCTTATTAATATTACAAACTGAAACACTGTTACTTATTTCGATATAATCAGGTGTTATTTTGCGGAAGTCTATCATAACATGTTACTGATATCGAAAAATAAAAGTCATAAGTAGTTGATAGTTGAAGAGCGATACTAACTAACAAGCATAGCATTAGATATAATTATGGAGCGTTTTTTGAAACTTTTTCATCAAATCGATAGCAGCTAATCGATACTATTCAATTGACAACACTAGCGTCGGGGGTTTCGGGTCATGGTTGTCACAACTCATTTCGCCTATCTCGTAGTTTGTATTGTACATGTGTAACTACTCATGTAGTTTTAAATTGATCTTTCTGTCCTTTTTTATGTTGCGAAATAAGAAAGTGACAGGTGATTTTTGGGTCTTTGATTAAAGGTATTTTATGTAACACTATCTTATCTTATAGACTGTTTATATACTGATATTATATTTCTGCAACATTCATTATTCATGTATTAAAGTTTAGTTTGTTTTATACGTACTGTTTTTTTTTTCATGTTAATCTTTATTATTACGTCTTTTTCTTATCATTATTTCCTTAAATAAATCTTGACTTTAATAAATGAATAATGAATGTTGCAGAAATATAATACCAGTATCTATTAATGTGTATTTATTTGGGTAGTTCTTGATGGTAATGCGCCTGCTCTTAATATCTTTAATCGTATAACCTCATAATCTTTATCAAGCTAAATTAGCAAATTCAACCTAAAATAGACAAAAAAAAATTAGGATTGAGTTTTTTACTGCTATAATAATAAAGAGTAAAAACAGCGACCGGGACCGACGGCTGAACGTGCCCTCCGAAGCACGAAACCATTTTTTCGGACAATCAGGTTATTCAGCCCGCAATGTCCTAACCAAACTGGAGAAAATCTAACAAAGTGATAAATTAACAAATATCAACTTTGTGATTCTGAGAATCGAACCCAAGACCTCCGGATCGAAAGCCCATGGCTTAGACTTAAGAGTTTGTACGACACTACTGTAATTTAAATCGGTGCCTCACCTCCATTACATAAATTAAATTAAACTTGCTAAAAGCCAGTCGTTAGTGTGACTTAATTTCTCGTTTCGGTAGACATTTTCGGATGACGTCATTTCTGTAATTAAGTAGTAATGTACATGACGGTGTCGTTTTAATAAAATAGGGCGTTAATTACTAAATCTTTTAGGAAAGCGTGGATCTATCAAAATTTGGTGTAAAATAAATTGCTGGCCAAACACTAGTGGTAAACCTAACAATGAAACTGAAAATCTTTGCCCAAGGAACATAGGTCGAAATAAGAAAAAAAATTTGACCTTCCCATACAAAATGACTCAAGGCACTGACATAATTTGTGTAGGTACGATACGTAAAATAAAGGTATCTACAGGATGCCCGTCACCTATCCCAACCGCTATCAGAGTTTATAAAATTGACTTCCTAATCAACATGACACTTTAATTATTAATAGCACAAGACAGCCATATTAAAAGCAGGCTACAAAACACAATACGAGAGGTAGGAATAATGAGTGTAAGGGTCAGCTTCCCGCAAACTGAAAGTGGTTGTTCAGTAAAGAAAACTGAACAACTTTCACAAAGATATTTTTTTAGGAAAAGAAAATAAAATGGCTTTCCTATAAAACATCTGATCGATGTGGTAATTTTGAATGGGGAAGCAATTTATTTTTATTTTCTGAAATAATTTATTTGTGAAAGTTGTTCAGTTTCGTTGACTGAGTGAGCAATCCCTGTTTGCGAGTAGCTGTCCTTTACACCCGGTACCTATATGAAGATAGATATTCTGAGCCAGAAGGCTTTACCGACCGCATTGCCTAGCCTCTAACCGATATTAATGAGGGTAGTATTATTCTACCCTCACTATAGATAAGTTGGGTCTACATTACCCGTTCAGGAATTGCTCATGAAAGGATATTTATTTTTGTAACTTAATTATTCCGAATGGGTCACGCTCATCTGACTTTTCTAGTTTAAATTTAAATATCACAATGTAAAATAAAAAAATAGGTCACAATTTGATAACTCTTGACCTTTTTTCTTTTTACTTGGAATGGGTTAGTTCTTGACTCTAGACAAAGGTCAGCGATGACTGTGACAGAATCGACGATGGAGCGAGCTAACCCAGAAGGCACTGGTAGTCTCACGCACCGACGGAACACAGCAAGCTGTTATCTTATGTCTTCTCTTCTTTATTTTATCTTATTTTCTTTTTCCAATAAAAGTAAGTTGCGTCATTAATATTTTCATCGTTTATCAAAGGCCCCTTCAATAGATATATTTCGAGCCAGACGTCTTTCTTAGCCTCAAAGTCTAGATTCTAACTAATATTAATGAGGGTAGAGCCACTCTCCATATTGTTTGGACAAATTTGTAATAGTTTGTTCATATAACTCTTTTTTAAGGTTCCGTACCCAAAGGGTAAAAAACGGGACCCTATTACTGAGACTTCGCTGTCCGTCCGTCTGTCACCAGGCTGTATCTCATGAAACGTGATTGCTACAGAGTTGAAATTTTCACAGATGATGTATTTCTGTTTCCGCTATAACAGCAAAAACTAAAAAACAGAATACAATGAATACTAAGAGGGGCTCCCACACAAAAAACGTGATTTTTTTGCTTGTTTTTGTAGATAATGTTTCGGAGGCTGTTTCTCATGAACCGTGATAGTTAAATAGTTGAAATTTTCACAGATGATGATTGTATTTCTATTGCCGCTATAACAACAAATACTAAAAACTGGCCAAGTGCCAGTCGGACAACAGATATGATTTTGTTGCCATTTTTATAAATGATGGTACGGAACCCTTCGTGCTCGCACTTCGCCGTTTTTTTTTATAAATTATGTTAGTCATTTTTATATAAGGGCTCTGCCACCAGGGTTCATCGGCTCGTATGTCAACTCGGAAACCCACTTGATAAGATTAAAAGAAGTTTGAAAAATAATATATTTCAATAATTTATTTAGGTAGGTACTTTTTAATCCACCCATTTAAAAAGTCAATCCTTTTTAAGCAACATTCAAAGGTTACCGCAATCGTCATCACTAAACAAAGAACGCGCAAAAAAATACGCTTCAAATAATCGTTTTCGAGCCGAACAGATTTTCTCGACCAATTGGTGCATGAATGAACGACACGTCACAGGCCCAACCAAAGTGCTTTTGACGGCACAAAAGGATATTTTGTCTTTACGCACATCCAAAACAGGGCATTGTTTAGCTGTTGATTTTTCGGTTTGAAATAAGACGGGAAACAAATCAGGCTTCTGATTGGTTACTCGTTGCACGTGTATCGTTTTCAAACAATATTTTTTTTGACCTCTAAAATCTAATTATTATTCTGAATTCGAAGTCTACTTTTCTGTCTGGCTGAACTGCTTTTGATACGCTTTGACAAGAGGATACGATAGATGGTATAGTATTTTTTATCTCACGACTGCCGCTCGACCATACTTGTGGCTGTGCGTTCAACATCTATATTTTGGAAACTGTCATTGACTTATACGTTTTACCGCGAGAGAATATACCGCGAGAATAGACCCATTATACCGCGGGTGAAACTCCGGGCAGAAAACTAGTACTAAGTATATAAAGACCATTCCAAATGGTTAAATCCTTACGAAGGACGCTGCTGGTCTAGTACTATTATTACTACAAAATTTCCACTGAGCAAATTGACCGTGCAGCCGGAAAAGCGCTGAGCAAGCACCAACGTGACCCGTAATTCATGAGCTACTGAAAATTGATGATGAATAACTTTGTTAAAGAATCATGAATATGATGTTATCTCCTCCCTGCTGTGTGAGTAAATATAAACCAATGCATGATTCAGTGCTGTGACATTTGTGATGTAAAATGTAAATGAAAAAAAAAAAAAGTTGCTGTACCTACCGTGATGAAAACATTGCTCCTGTTAGTAAATTTATTTTAAAGATCATGCATGAATCAAAATAAGATGGCAAAGGTAGTGTTTAATTAATGTCTCGATTCGCACAAAAATTTAATTACTTAACAATTTTTACATAGAAACATCACAGAAGACATTTAATTATTCCCTTATGTTTTTCCCTAATACTAATGAGTAGAGAGAGACATGCCTCCCTTGCAAAGACGGCAACGCAATAAAAACACCTTTGGTTAATAATTTAGTTTGTGCATTATAGTATACTCTCTACCATTCCATCATCAGGCGCTATTTTCCTTTCCCACTGCATGCACTCTATAGGTGGGCTTGCCAGCGCAACTCTTCTTCTTCTTCTTCTCGTATCGATCGTTTAGGCGTTACTATATTAATTTCGACCAGTACTCGGCATATCCCACCAGTCTATCATTACCAGGTAAATAACAAATAAAAAAAAAGCCTGAAACAATACTACCTACTTTAGAAATTGGGGCCTAAACTAAACACCACATTTTGCAAGTAACTTTGCGAGTGCTAGTTTAAAAATGCATCGTAAAACTTCCACAGAACTTTCTCTAGTACTCCCGGCGTCTTCCAGCAATCTGTCATGGTAAGTGACACCTTATGGATGATCGTAAATAACACGCCTTTGTGCCCGAGCCGAGTCACCGTGACATAGGGCCACTGAGCTAATGGATTCCTTCATAATGTGCTTCTGGGTAACTACGTGTAGTATACAGGGTGTTAATTTAATTGCGTGCCATAGCTTAAGGGGTGTTTCAGTAACGTACAAGGAGCCCATAAAAAATATTTAAAAAAATCCATCTCAAAAAATCAAATAACCAGAAGCCGGTATTTATTATGATTCCAAAAGCTGCGCCTACCTCTCGTGCTATAACCGAGCGCGCGCGAGTCGCTATCATTGGTCGATGCGACTCGCGCATCGCGTTGTATTGGTTATAAGCACGAGAGGTAGGCGCAGTTCTGGAACTCATCATAAATACCTTCCGATCTATGTTTTTTTAATTTTTGAGTTTGATTTTTTGAAATATTTTTATAGGCTCCTTTTACGTCATAAACACCCTCTAAGCTATGGCACGCAATTAAATTAACACCCTGTATATGAATTATGTAGGTTATTTGAAGGAAATACTGATTTCATTCCCTATTTGTGGACTGGGAGCGAAAGAAAATCATACAATATTAGAACATCTCAAATTCTTCAGACGTGATAAAAGCCACTGACGCTGTGCCCACCCCGTAAGGGGCATGGCAAATAGGAAGCGGTGCGGCGCCGTTGCGTCGCCGATGCGTCGTTTTTGTATAGAAACTTCAAATCAAGCTGCGCTGCGCAGACGTAAATTACATACAGAATTGACGCGCCTCCGCCTCGCCCGCGCCGCACCGCTTCCTATTTGCCATGCCCCTAAGGGATACTGGACAGGTTTGACTGCTTGTATTTGTGTTTGTGCCCGAGCCGAGTCACCGTGACACAGGGACACTGGGCTAATGGATTCCTTCATAATGTGCTTCTTGGTATCTAAAGTTACATGAAGCATGTAGGAAAGTTTTGTAGGGAACACTGCAAAACGAGATGTTGATTTTAGGAGTGAATGGGGCAAAAACAACATTTTGAGTTGCGAATGTGGTGAAGACCTGTATAACGCTACTGACGCCGCAGTGCGTTTGGCCGAGTACTGGTCGAAATTAATATAGTAACGCCTAAACGATCGATACGAGAAGAAGAAGAAGAAGAGTTGCGCTGGCAAGCCCACCTATAGAGTGCATGCAGTGGGAAAGGAAAATAGCGCCTGATGATGGAATGGTAGAGAGTATACTATAATGCACAAACTAAATTATTAACCAAAGGTGTTTTTATTGCGTTGCCGTCTTTGCAAGGGAGGCATGTCTCTCTCTACTCATTAGTATTAGGGAAAAACATAAGGGAATAATTAAATGTCTTCTGTGATGTTTCTATGTAAAAATTGTTAAGTAATTAAATTTTTGTGCGAATCGAGACATTAATTAAACACTACCTTTGCCATCTTATTTTGATTCATGCATGATCTTTAAAATAAATTTACTAACAGGAGCAATGTTTTCATCACGGTAGGTACAGCAACTTTTTTTTTTTTTTCATTTACATTTTACATCACAAATGTCACAGCACTGAATCATGCATTGGTTTATATTTACTCACACAGCAGGGAGGAGATAACATCATATTCATGATTCTTTAACAAAGTTATTCATCATCAATTTTCAGTAGCTCATGAATTACGGGTCACGTTGGTGCTTGCTCAGCGCTTTTCCGGCTGCACGGTCAATTTGCTCAGTGGAAATTTTGTAGTAATAATAGTACTAGACCAGCAGCGTCCTTCGTAAGGATTTAACCATTTGGAATGGTCTTTATATACTTAGTACTAGTTTTCTGCCCGGAGTTTCACCCGCGGTATAATGGGTCTATTCTCGCGGTATATTCTCTCGCGGTAAAACGTATAAGTCAATGACAGTTTCCAAAATATAGATGTTGAACGCACAGCCACAAGTATGGTCGAGCGGCAGTCGTGAGATAAAAAATACTATACCATCTATCGTATCCTCTTGTCAAAGCGTATCAAAAGCAGTTCAGCCAGACAGAAAAGTAGACTTCGAATTCAGAATAATAATTAGATTTTAGAGGTCAAAAAAAATATTGTTTGAAAACGATACACGTGCAACGAGTAACCAATCAGAAGCCTGATTTGTTTCCCGTCTTATTTCAAACCGAAAAATCAACAGCTAAACAATGCCCTGTTTTGGATGTGCGTAAAGACAAAATATCCTTTTGTGCCGTCAAAAGCACTTTGGTTGGGCCTGTGACGTGTCGTTCATTCATGCACCAATTGGTCGAGAAAATCTGTTCGGCTCGAAAACGATTATTTGAAGCGTATTTTTTTGCGCGTTCTTTGTTTAGTGATGACGATTGCGGTAACCTTTGAATGTTGCTTAAAAAGGATTGACTTTTTAAATGGGTGGATTAAAAAGTACCTACCTAAATAAATTATTGAAATATATTATTTTTCAAACTTCTTTTAATCTTATCAAGTGGGTTTCCGAGTTGACATACGAGCCGATGAACCCTGGTGGCAGAGCCCTTATATAAAAATGACTAACATAATTTATAAAAAAAAACGGCGAAGTGCGAGCACGAAGGGTTCCGTACCATCATTTATAAAAATGGCAACAAAATCATATCTGTTGTCCGACTGGCACTTGGCCAGTTTTTAGTATTTGTTGTTATAGCGGCAATAGAAATACAATCATCATCTGTGAAAATTTCAACTATTTAACTATCACGGTTCATGAGAAACAGCCTCCGAAACATTATCTACAAAAACAAGCAAAAAAATCACGTTTTTTGTGTGGGAGCCCCTCTTAGTATTCATTGTATTCTGTTTTTTAGTTTTTGCTGTTTATAGCGGAAACAGAAATACATCATCTGTGAAAATTTCAACTCTGTAGCAATCACGTTTCATGAGATACAGCCTGGTGACAGACGGACGGACAGCGAAGTCTCAGTAATAGGGTCCCGTTTTTTACCCTTTGGGTACGGAACCTTAAAAAAGAGTTATATGAACAAACTATTACAAATTTGTCCAAACAATATGGAGAGTGGCTCTACCCTCATTAATATTAGTTAGAATCTAGACTTTGAGGCTAAGAAAGACGTCTGGCTCGAAATATATCTATTGAAGGGGCCTTTGATAAACGATGAAAATATTAATGACGCAACTTACTTTTATTGGAAAAAGAAAATAAGATAAAATATAAAGAAGAGAAGACATAAGATAACAGCTTGCTGTGTTCCGTCGGTGCGTGAGACTACCAGTGCCTTCTGGGTTAGCTCGCTCCATCGTCG